>OY744495.1:0-184000 GCA_963556185.1 Pseudopediastrum boryanum
AAGGCAGCGCGCTAACCAACTGCGCCATAGCCGCATCCTATCGCGGTCGCTTCGAAGATCTGACGATTTGTACCCGGGGCAGGGATCGAACCTGCGACTTCACGGATGTGAATCCGGTGCTCTGACCAAGCGCAACTGAGCTACCCGGGGTGATGTTTACAACAGGCAAGGAATACAACTCCATCCACCCCAAAAACTACTGGGTGGTACGCCACACACAGAAAACATAAATGCCAAATCACAGCTATCATAAATTTCCACACACAACTCTGCTAGGTAGCATCATGCTCCCATCAACTTCCCCCACTGATAAAGGATGTGCGTCCTTGCACACTCATCTCTTGTACATATACATAGCCTTTTGCTGCATCACTTGTGAGCTTCATTTGTGGGTGAGTACCCAGTACCCATGCGGGGAAAGAGGTCGTGTCTAATAATAAGAGGCTCCTTGGCTTTGTTTCTGTCCGTCCCAACAGACAGAAATATATTTAGAAATTTATGGCTGTGGAATGCTAAGTCTGGGTGGGTTGGCAGGTGAGCTCACTACTAGATATTGTTGGTGTGACCTCCCAGAGGATCCTAGGGTTGCATCCTCGGATCAGGTATCGTATGCGACCTATTATACGTGAATGGCTGAGTGTGTTTCACAGCCTGCTAGGTATGTTGATCATGACCGTTGTATAAATCCAGAGCATCTTGCTGATCACATGAGGTTTAGAGTGGGATCTCACTGGCTGAGTGTTGTGACTGGACGTTGGACTGATGGTGGTACTGTGAGGGCACAGAGGTACTGTAGGAAATGCATGGCATATACCGTTGAGGATGAAAAGCATTTCATGCTGGAATGCCCTGCCTACCAGAAAATCAGGTCGGAGTTTGGTGAGTTGTTTGATTACTGTGAAGGTGATTGAAGGAAGCTTATGTGTCATCCAAAGCAGCATATGTTGGCGAAGCTGGTACATAAAATGCGTGTCTTCAGAGATGAAGATACTGAGTGGGTGTTTGATCTGCAGCTTGACAGATTTGAATCGAGTGAAGATGGAAGTTGTGGTGATGTTTCTAGTGATGAGTATGAGAACGAATTAGTTGAAGTTGATGATATTAGTCAGTTTGGTTTTTTGGAAGCCCCTTGAGCCTCGTGTTGGCTCCGGGTTTTTCTTTTTCAAATGTAACATCCAAACCGTGTGTGTCCGTTGCTATGTTTCAAGAGCAGCTTTTGGCGTTATCACCCTATTGGCAGGTGTGTCTATCCCTGGAGCAGGATGATGTCTTCAGTATCTTCTCTTCCTTCGCCATCCATGTAGTTGATCTTAAAACCATGCCAACAGACTACAGCCATCGAAGTATGCACCCTGTCCTCTGGAGATGTATATGTGTGCTTGGATGGTATAGATGAAGCGTACCTTTAAGCCATGAAGCGGCTAGTCATGCCGCTAGTCATGCCTGTCCTAACCATTGTCTGCCTCGATTTCTGCATGTACTCGGCCTAAGCTGAATCTATCTGATCGAGTAAGCGTGTTGCGCGAATCGCGCTGCGGTACAGCCAGACTGAAGCCTAGCACTTTCCTTACATTCAGAACTCACAGCAAAACTGCGAATCCATGCTTGCCTAACTGGCTAGCAGTGTTCCTTTTTATACTTTCAATGACAAAGGACCTTCCACCACATTCCAGAATCTTCTGATAACAACCAGCCGCCAAATGACTACAGCCATAACAGCCGATTACCAATCACTTCTCCATTACCTGACTATTCCTGGCACTTTGAGTGCCAGCTAATAAATGATCCAATCACCAACAGCCACTTACTGGCACTTATTGCCCACACTTCCCACTGAACTTCACACTGATGCCAGAAAAAAGTGACACTAGGAAAACCAGGTAAAATACTGGTAGGTAAATAAGCAGGCAACCACAGTTCACACGTACCGTTACTTGATACCTCTTGCTGACAACTCACACCTAACACACCATTCCCTCCTGAGAACTCCCACATAATGGCCAACTACAAGTGACAAGTGGTTAATAGCGATAATTGCAGGCATGCAAAGCCGCTAGCACACACAATGCACATGCATCGGAGACAAACTGTCAGCGGATACCATCGGACACCCGGTTTTGTACCTGCAATGCCCACCTCATGTGGGCAATAGGGACCCGGAGGAGGTGGAGGCCTTCCAATAGCAGCACAATCGGGAGACCTCCCGACTCCTGCGCTGACCCTTGGCGCAGTCACTGTCGCCCTCGTCGTTTGCAGTATGCTGATACTACTGCTGCCAGGATGTAATCCTTTGGTCACGTGAGCATAACCTTGACGTTACCAGCATTTGGGCATCCCGGGTAGACGACAAGCAGTAGCGCCCGCTGGAGCGCCTACTGCAAAGGCGCGGTTACCTTCTGTCAACCATAGCAAAGGCACCCATGCTGACCATGGCAGCTGATGGTATTGATTTTGCAGGACATTGGCAGCACTCGGAAGGTCGGATGCCCCTAGGCCATAAGCTGCATTCCAACCATCGGCAGCACGTAGTCCAGCAGCAGATGTGAATGTAGAGTTAGGATATTGCTCACTCTGCTGGGAATATCCATTTGTAAGCGTTCCTCCAACAGCACTACCGCTAGGGGGCCACACCATATGACAACCACTTGTAGGGATGGCTCCCATAATGCGCACTCCCCACCTGCTTGGGAGCTGCCTTCCCCCATGCCACAGCTCCACCTCTCTCCTTATCGCGCCCGCCCCTCCCCACACCCCTACTTCTCTTAATCGCTGACCTTTTCCCCGTAACCACATCGGCCACTCAGCAGCCATGAGAGCCACGCTGACCTGCTGCAGAAGTTCCCATAGAGGTACTCCAATAGCCATGCAGGCGTCTGATGCTGATGTTGCAAAGCCACAGGTGTCCGCGGAATCTCCCGACACAACCGACGAAGGATCCTGAAGTTCAAGACAAGCAGGAGGCAGCAAGCATCCATTCACAATCCAAGGTCCTTCAATGGCATCTACGAAGGTACGAGGTCGCATGTAAGGTGATGAAAGCAGGAGGGGTAACGCGCCAGCTAGCAGCAAGCGGAGGTTCCTTTTGGGGTCTGAGGCGCGATCTGCCCGCACTACAGGCAAAAGGGGCAGCAGCAACCCAAGTCTCAATGCTGCAGCCACTTGGATCGCAGCGGCAGTGCCTAAGGGATTACCTCCTGAGCCCCCAAGCATGCTGCCGCCAGGACCAACACCCCCGCCTGTCATGACGGGCCCCACGGGACCACTTGCTGTTTCAAGTCCTACAGTTGGTGCTGCCTGCTCCCTTTCCCCAGATGCCATACTCTGGTTGTTTGCAGTGGCTTTCGCAGGCCCCGTCCCTATTTCCCTGCGCATTCGAGACGCTGCCAAGGCCCCCCCAAAACTTCTCCTCGCTTTCCCACCCTGGACTTCGCTGCGGTCCCGTGCTGCTGAATAGGGAGGTGGTGGGGGAGGGGCAAGGCCGTTGCCATCAGACCCGGCAGCACTGCTCTTGCTATCCGATGACTTTGGCAGCCTAGTGTGTGAGCTAGCAATTAGCCCGTTCTGTTCAGCTACCTCAGCCATGACACCCACCATGTCAGGTCCACGAGAATCTTCTCCAAACGCGATGTTAGCCGTATCTGCCCTTAACCCAGGCCCCACTGCGGAGATCGATGAGCGCCCACATTTAGGGGATGTCACCCCTGCTGGATCCCCCCGGACAAGTACTCCATGAGCAACGGCAGCAGCAGTACCAGGTGCTGCAGTAGCTGTTGCAAGGGGTAGTGGTGCCTTGTTGAGTGCTTCTGCGAGCCGAATAAGCTGAGTCACGAGCTCTGCTGCAAACTCCCGCTGGCGTGCTGTGCTGCTGCGACTGAGGAGCACCAACACCATCTGAGTCAAGCAAGACTCCACCTCATAAGATCCAATAGCAGCAGCATTTGAGGTCGGCATACTTGCTGCTCTAGAGCCCGCCCCTCCCAATGCTGCTATTGTACCGCTCTCTGCTCTCACTGCTCGGCTTGCTTCTGCCCACGCTTGTGCAGGTGGCAGGTTAGCAAGGGCAGCCGCAATGCTGGTATGTCCTAGAAGTAGCTTCCCAGAACGATCCTGCAAAAGAACAGTGCACAGAAAATCAGTCTTGAGGCCTACCAGGAATAGCTTCATGCCATACGACAACGGGACAAGGCGCCCTATCATTCCAAAACCATCCTGTCAGCAGCTTCCTCATAGTTGCAGCAGGATCTGTCCACAAGTGTCTGCCATGAGTTTGACTACATCACCACGGTCTGCCCTGAATTCTGAATCTTGATCAGCATGTGCATCCAAAACCCTACATCCTATAAAACTTGGACTCCCCTGGCTGGCAAGGAGATACTAAGTTCCTATTGACCCAAGCGCACAACACCTTCGACCCAAGCGCACAACACCTTCAAGAACCAAAGCCCGCGTAAAGAAGCAATTAAAAACCCCGCAACACTCAATCTTCGATAAATTGCACACTTATCTCTTTAGACTTTCCTCCTGAATGCTCTGATGCCCTACCTGCAGTAACCAGTCCATCCTCCGTAGCAGCTCCTCTCCCACTCCTGGTCCTAAGCCCCAGGCCAGCTCTGCTAGCATTAACCCCACATTTGGGGCAGCAGCAGCAGCTGACAGCAGCACATCCACAAGTGCCTTCTCCCGTACACTGACCACCCATGTGTCACCACCAGCAGCAGCAGCACCACCACCAGCACCACCAGCACCAACCGCCGCCGACCCAGAAGCACCAAGAGAACCAAGACTATGTGCTGTGCTGCTGCTAGCTGTTGTGCTGCTGTTGGAGGTGATTGCGCCCGCAGCTTCTAGTGCCTGTGTTGTCAAGGCAAGCAAACCGCCTAGATTAGAAGCAGCCTCCGTCACATCCAAGGCTTTGTCAGAAGCATTGCCCCATCACTTGCAGCAACATCATGCAAGTTAGGAGGGCAAGAGGAGAGTAGCAATTATCCCATAAGTAGGATACCAAACCTACAACATGTTGCCATTTCGCATGTGATAGCGGAGCATGCACAATACACTATCTTCATTTGTGGCAAAGGAGGAAACAAGACAGCACCTACAAGACTATGTGGCATCTCGTGACTATGCTTACTGCAGACAACTGCCTTCTGGGGCACGGCCTCAACATACTGGCACGCATTGGCGCAGAGGCTGGACTACGGCATCATAGCATCAATGTCAGCATATGATCGTACCCAGCGCACATGTACACTGCATATGTTGTAGAGCCCGAATTAGATCAGATAGAAGCCTGAACCATTCTATTGCACCTACTTCCATTATGCCCCTCACTACCATTGTTACATTGTTACATCTACGCTCGCTCCACCATGAGCGGCGTACAGTTAAGGAAGTAGGCTTACTACAGTGAGGCACCCCCCTCCTGAGCACGACCAATATGTCTTGCCTCTTCAGATCGCCACCTCCAGCCCATCCACCTCACTTTTCAATTCCTACATCATATCCTCCCAGAAGGGGTGGCCTCGCCTGCCCTACCCTTCTCCACGCTTCTGTGCCCTCCTAGCTCCCCAGCCCTGATCCCTCTCGTCCCCCCCTGCCCCCCACCCAAGGCTCACCCCCCCACCCAGATTGAAATGCCCCTCCACCGGGGCCCTGTTTTGAGACGGATTACCCTGTTTCTTCCTGATACGTTCCTGTCGTGCTTTCCAAATCTCATGGAGACTTTGAATGGCGTGCCTTTGCAATTTGTGTATGCAGCTTCGTAACAGGTTCCCTTTCACTCCAAGGGACTCCAACTGCCTCATTGTAGCTTCTGTATACACGGCTCCTGCAACTCCCAAAATGATGGGCTTCCTTTCTATAATGGCTGAGGGGTGCCTTTGTCGCAGTATCTGATATAAACTCTTATGCTGTTGATATGGATCTTGGTGTGTCCTGCTGGGATCAGTGTCCCTTGTGTACTTGAACTCAATAAGCGTAATTTGAGCCTGAGATGTAATCCATTGACCCTCTGGGGTCCTTCTAACCGACTTGCGTCGATATAGGACAACGTCGGGCCGAGATCCGGTTGCTTCAGCTGTGCTTTGGATATCAGATCGGCCGGAATGTTTCCAACTGTCTTGTGCAGGTGCGCTGCACCTGAACGTGCCCATTTGGCAGCGTTGCCACCGTCATTATAAACAATGCTCTCAGCCGCGCGGTCGCGAGTGGCGATGATGCGCACTGCTGTGTCGTGTTTGTCTTGCACCATGGGCATGATTCCGGGGCACCAAGCGACTGCATGGTGTCCACTATCTGGATGCTTGTTGCAGCAGGGGCATGTGTCACTCTTCCTTTTCTTGTCCTCACTACCACAGCTGGTCGCCGCTAAGTACCCACCAACACCCTCCTAAGCCTCTAACCATGTGCAACCCCCACTTTCATATCCAGCCTTCACCCCAGTATGTATACCCCCTTCTGCTAATAACTCACCTGCATCACTCCCACCCCAGGTCCTGCTCCCACTGCTGTTGTCACCGCTGCTGTAGCTGCTGTCCCTCCATGTGCTTCACCCAACACCTGCTCTGCCAGCATCAGGCTCAGCAGCTCCCCCACCACCTCCACAACCAGGGGACCAACGGCAGCTAACACCACAAGCAGACCTAGCAACCGACGTGCTTCACCCACAGCATGCGCACTTACTGCTGCATTCAGCGAGTCATGTAAGCCTACCGCAGCCGCATCAGCATCAGGTGCCCTAGGCACATCGTCATTGGGGGCAACTGCAGCAGCTGAACCGCCACTAATGCTGCTCTGGCCTCTGTTCAACACTATAGCAGCTGCAGCTACTGCTGATGGCTGGGTGGTGACGGCAATAGGCAGCAAACCCATAGCGCTACTATGCATCAAAGCAGCCTGTCCCCCAGCATGCCTCACCAATGGACAGAGAGGCACAAGCTTAGAAGGTGTCATAACATACAACACCCCTTTGATAAGAGACTGCATCAGGACCCGTTGTGGTAAGGCCCACAAAGCCCCCCGCTCCACTCCTGACAACAGCCCCGCCACCAAAGCTGCCCGCAACCCCACAATCCCACTCTTGAGCGCCTTAATATCTGCCAGCAGGCAACTCCTCAGGGGAGCATGGCCCACCAGTGCTGAAGCTACAGCTGCTTGCAACTGCGGCAAAGGGAGGCCTTCTGGCTGTAGCAACACCCCATGCAGGGAGCTCCTCACAGCAGCCACGAGAGCTGGGACCGACACCCCTGGCTGCAAACCAGCTACAACACCAGCTAGCATCACCTCCCTAACAGCATCCAGCACACGGTTGACTGACAGCTGACCTTGCAAATGCAACAGCTGAGACCTCTCTCCAGGGGTCAACAGTCCCAACACTGACCCCTCACATGCTGCGGTACCCCCATGAGAAACTACACCTAAAGCCTTATCAGCTACAGCTGCTGGTCCTAGCAGTACAAGGGCCACCTGTGCCCTGACATGCTCTGGCAGCTGCTCTTGGCGAGGTGAAGGGAGCAGCAGACAGCTGATCAGGTCTTGCAGCAGCACCAGACCATGGCATGCTGCCGCAGCTAGGAGGACTAGCAGCTCAAGCCTCTGTGCAGGCTGCAGCGACGGCTGGCCTTTGGGTGCACCACCCTGCAGGGGACAGATCAGGGCCAGTGAGACTCAGAACGCTATAAGCAGTACATCAAGAGAAAAGCAGTCTGCACATGTATATTCCCCGTGCTCTGATAGCAAGTTGGCCCATGTACAAAGCAGGAGGTCTTTGACCAAAAGCTCAAATCAGGGGCATGTCATGTATTACCGGCAAGTCATCCGACAAGCGCAGAAACTCATGGATACACCGTGGACACAACATTAAATACACTACAAAAACTACAAGGCGCACTCTGGGCATGCACACACTAACTTACACCAGTGTCTACCTTCCATATAAGTGTCATAAGGATGCAGGCAGTGGTTGTAGCAGATGTGAGTTATACTAACAAAAAATCAAGCAATTCCCCTTCCACAAAAAAAGTCTCCTGCACATCAACAGGCGGATGCCACTGTTACCTGCAATAAACTCTGTGCTACTGCCAGCAAAGCAGGTCCCATGCAAGCTGCTGCCTGGCCCCCTCCTGCTGCTCCCAAACTCAGCTGCTGCTGCAACTCCAGTAGCACATGTACCAAGGTCGACCGTTGCTGCTGCTGCTGCTGCAGGGGTACTGCTCCACCTGCAGCTGCTGCTTGGCATGTTCTGGTAGCATGCTGATGGAGCAGCACATGCAACACAGCTAAAAGACGGCCTGGGCTGCTGCAACTCACTGCTCCTGCAGAACCAGCACTACTCATGCGTCCTCTTAGTCCACCTCCTGCCCCTGGCTGGCCCTCCACAGCTCGCATCAGGACAGCAGCTGCAGCAGCAGGGCCAAGCTCCCCACTGGCTATGCTGTTCTTCCCCTGGTTGCCTCCACCATTCCCCACCCCATCACCCCAACAAGATCCAAGTAGCTCAGATTGTGCCTCCACCCATCTACCCTCTAGCACCTGCTGCACCTCGGCTACCTCATGGTGGTCTTGCAGTACCTCCCGCAAGCTGCTCCAGCAAGGGACCTGAGCCCCTATACCCCCACCACTGCCAGCGTTCAAGGTAGACTGCTTCAGCTGACCCAGCAGCACACCTACCCTCTGATCCTGAACCACCCCTAGCCCCCGCAACACCCCAGTGCCCCCCACCCCTCCACCCAATACCTCTGCTGCCCTCTGTGTGCTATAGCCCTGCAGGTCACCTAATAACCAATGCCTCCCAGCCCCTGACCCTCCAGCATCCAGTCCTGCCCCTCCAGTTGCCTCCCTCAGCCCCTCCCACCAAACACCCACATCAGAGCAGCTGCCTCTGCAGAAAAGCACCTGCCCTGCCAAGCCAATCACCCTCCCAAGTAACGCACGAGCTAGGGTAGGGTTCATAGCAGCAGGAGGAGAAGAGGATCTTCCCTGATTGTGACTCATGGCTGCAGCCGGCACCGAGTCAAGCAACATAGCAAGATCCCCGCTAGGAGCAACCCTGCAGCTTGCAAGGCTGAGAGTGGGAAGCTGGACGTAATCAGAGAGCTCGCGAGTGCCAAAGGCACCAGCTAACAGCCTGAGAACAACATCAGACCCAGAGCGTCCCTCACTTGCTGCTGTAGGTAATGCTGCCGGCGCAAACGGGTCCATCTCTAGGGGCTGCTGCGTTGTGCTGCTGCTGCTATTACACACCGCCCAGCTGCAGCAGATATGCAGCAACAGCGGCAACAGGCCTGCAGCAGCCAGCACATCTTGTAGCACCTCCAAGCAGCTGCACAAGCAAGCTAACGTAATCCCACACACGGGCTTCGGAGCAGACTCCACACTGACTGGGATCTCAGGGGTCGATGGACCAGCAGGAGGCAGCTTAGCAGCAACCCCACCAGCAGCGTTCATAGGTTGAGATGTCCGCCCAACTAATGCTGCCACTCGCCAAGACAGCAGCTGCAGCAAGAGTGCTGCTGCTGTGGTCCCCGCATCAGCTGCAAGAAGTAGAGCAACTGACCGGAGCAGCCACTCATCACAAACACCAGGACCACCCACCACACCCATTACCTGCCCCTTGCCCTGCTTCTGCTGCTGCTGCTGCCCTTCGTAGCTAAATCCATTCACCAAAGCAAGAACCACAAAGGGTGCCTGCCCGGTAGTTCTCCTTATGGTCCCATTTCCCCCACCACTCCCCCTGCTGCTGGTATCTTCCTGGAACTCGGTCCCAGCCAGGGCCCCAACAAGCGCAGGCAGTAGCTTATCTACCATAGCAGCTTTCTCCCAAGGCCGTAACCCTGTCACAGCCGCCAAGCAGGTCTCCCAGGACCCCAACAACCTAGAGCTGCTGCTCATTCCTCTCGGTCTGCTGCTGCCTTTACATGCTTTCTGAGGGGCCCCTACTGCTGGCACATCCTCTGGACCCCAGGGATCTACTTCCATCATGTCTGCTGCTGCTCCACCCTCTTCTGAGGCACTAGCTGCGCCACTAGGAGTACCACCAGCTGCACCCCCTGATTTCTGCAGTGTGCTGAGCCCCAACCAAGCATCCACAGCAGCTGCAACTTCTTGTACCCTTAGAGCAGCTGCAACTGCTGCTGCTCCTGTACCTCCTGCTGCAGAGCCAGCGTTACCGCTCAGCTGTCTCATCTCCATACCTTGACTAGTTCTGCCACTACCCACGTCCCCAGCCCCCTTCACCCTTGGGAGCTTTCCTCTCACAGCCAGCCCAGCTGTTGTTGCCTGACCCTCCCCGTCCTGCTGCTGCTGCTGCTGTTGAAGAGCCCCCGCAGTGGCAGGCCCCTTGCACTCCAGGCCACCTACTTCTAGCCCATCCACTAAAAGCAGCATTGCCTTTCTGGCCATGGCATACCGCCGTCGAGCAGGAGACCACACCCTGGCCCTGCCCCTGCTGCTTACACTCCTGCTCTTGCTCCCACATGCACCCCGGCTATCTCCCACCCTGCCGGCTTCTCCTCTTCTCACTGGCCTTGGTATTGCAAACCCGCCCTGCTGCTCCAAAAGCTGCCCCTCCCGCCTTTGCTGTTGTTGCTGCTGTTGCTGCTGTACCTGCTGCTGCTGCTGTACCATGCGCTGCTGATCCAGAGACCTGAACCAGGGTAACTGCGGGTGGAGATGCTTCAGCACTTTCCTATGACGCATGGCTGACTGAGACCCACCCCTGAGCGCACCGGTCGCTACCAAATGGTCGAGGTAGGCCACAGGACAGAACAGCCCTGCTTCCACCAGCAACAGCAGCAAGCTAGCAGCAGTTCCAGGGGCCACATGCTGCAGCAGTGAGTCTCCCACCTGGCTGTGGATCAACCCAGAAGGCCTGTCAAAACCACAGCTGCAGGAGCAGCCGCTGCCAGGGTTCATGCTGCTGCTTGAACCCTTGGGTGCCACGAGATCATAGCAGCTACCACCACCACTGCCGCCACTGCCACTTGCTGCTCCAGCTGCAAGTGAAGCTGCACCTCTGGCTGCAGCAGTGAGGTCTGCAGCTGCACATTTGGAGGTTGTAGCAGTCAGGTGCCCTGCTAGCCAGCAGGTTATAGCAGGCTGCAGCAGGTGCACTACACCACTCATCCAAGCAGCAGCTGCAGCAGGGCCTGGCTCCTCCCCTGCAGGTCCTGCAGCCACAGCAGCAGCTGGACCCCGGCTGTTCTGCACAGAGCTTGCAGCTGTAGCCCCAGTTTCCTCCCCAGCAGCTGTGCCAACGCTGGTAGAGCTTTTCGAGCCACAATTGCTACTGCTGCCGGGCCCTGCTGCTGCTGCTGCTTCTAGACGTAACTGCAGAAGGTGTGCCATGTACTGCTCTTGAAGTTGCAGCATCACACGGCAGGCAAAGATGCGCTGAGAACCTGCAAGCAAGGAGCATGAAAGATATGCATGAGTCACACAAAGCAGATCACAATCACCACCTCAGCCCATCTCCACCCCCTCTCCACATAACCATAACCAGGCTTGGGGCAAGCGTGGTCGTGACAAGACCATGACAGAGACTACAGGGCTATCAATGGCTAGCCTGATTACAGAAGGTCCTATTGGAACATGGCATGCCCCATTCCCCAAGAAAACACCCACGCATGGTGAGAAGGTGCGAGAGGGCAACACATGCAAAACATGCAACTGCAACACAGATATCCGGCTGAAGCAGTAGAGACAATGAAGCAAAAGCAGAACCTAGGTGCATGGACTGTCAAAGGAGCAACCTGTACCAAAACAAAAGTGCCCTCATTGTCATACATCATGCAGCTGTTCTATACCCTAATCTTGAACACTGTAAATGGCTTATGAGGTGCCAACTGGCCATACCTCCATTGTATTGCACCCACCTACCCAGCCTGAGCACCATCAATAAAGCCCAAGACTTTCAGATATTTGCATCCGCCCTGCCATCCCTCCCAATTATTTTTCATTCCTGCAATTCCTCTTGCGACAGACAATCAACTTTTAACAAAAGCTGCAAGCTTAAAGGACAGCTACACATAGGTTTGCAGCTGAAACTAGGATACAGCCACTATGCTGAACATGCCAGCAGCCCCCCTCACCTATATCTTCCACCAAGGGTTGTCCAGCAGCTCCACCCTCCCCCCCATTATCCGCAGCCCCTCCCACCCCAGCAGCAGGGGACTGCCGGGGTAGTGCCTCCAAAGGCAGGTCTGCTACTGCTGCTGCTGTTGACCTGCAGGCCCAGTCAGCCACAAACGATACAGCCAGGGGCAGCCGGGACCAGTCGTCCTCTGCAGTGACAAGACAGCATAGCATAACATGGACAACTTTATCAACAGGTACTGGGTGGGAGTTATTCAAGCAATCACTTGTTTCTCCTGGGGTTTCAGAACCGAGCAAAGGTGAAGTGAGCAAACGCTGCAAACAGACAATGCTATGCGGGGAAGTCCAAAACAGGTAATTCAACAAAGGGTATGTCGGAGCCCATGTTCTCTGCCAGTTGCAACGTCAATAGATGCGGCCCACCTGCAGCATATTAAGCCTTGCAATGCATGCTGCCAGGCTCATGCACACATTTCTGCCTTCATATATGACAAGTCTCAACTTGTCTTGATTAACAGTTCAACGACCTTGGTGCAATGATGGGGTTTCCAAGCATGTCATTAACTTACGTGCTGCTGCCATCGCTGTGTTGACTGCTGCTGCCACATCTCCGGTGGCTGCTGCTTTGCTCAGATCCTTCATGGCCCTGGGCACACTGAACCCCAGCAACCGCGGTGCAACAGCAGCTGACAGAGCAGCCTGGCGAGACAAGCAGCCATCAACCAGACCTAGCACAGCAGCAGTCTCCGATAGTGCAGAAGCAACATCAGAGTCTCCAACACCATTAGCTGGTGGCCATGCAGACCTCCCAGCTTGCCCCTGCTGCTGTACCTGCTCAGTTGCTGCCAGCACCCTCTGCAGTATCCCCTCATGCTGCTGCAAGCAGTGACGTATGTCCTCCAGCTCGTCCCCAGCAGACAGCAGCACGGCAGGGGCTGCACACACCAGCTGCTGCAACAAAGACACAGCAGCAACATATGCAACCCCGGAGCTAACATGCCCAGCACACATGCCATCAACCAAGCTGCTGCTGCTACATACCTCTGGGTTGCTGCTGCTTGAGTTACTGCTGTATGCCTGCTGCTGCTGATGCTGCAGGAACACTTGCTGCAAGTCATCCATGGTCAGCACGGACTGGAAGGATCTGACCAGGGGCAGCAGCGACCGCAACAGCTGAAGAAGAGGGACAGGAAAGAGACACACCTCCTGCAGGGACAAAGACCATTAAGAGTGTGGTTGGTACCATTACCTGCATTTCACCCTCCAATTGTAACCAAACTTGCAGTGCTGATTTGCTGTTGCTGTGATGCTTGTACTTCATAACTATGACCCAATAAACCACTATGAAAACAGCAGCACTTCCTTCTCTTGGATCCCATTCTGGAGTAAACGTGTGCGCAAGACCACCAGTTTGGATATAACACACAAAACACAATGACCGTAACCGGTATATGCCTACCTGGCCTGACTATGCCCTTCAAACATGCAACCTCTGCACCTTAGGGGAATGGTATCTCAGTCATGCTCACCTGCGCAGCCACCCTCCCCCCCAAAATGTTTAATGAAAAAACCAATAAACAGAATACTATAAGTATAACAAGAAACAATATTAAACCCCTTTCAGCCTCCCCGCTCACCAGCAGACATGCTGTTGCAAGGTGCACCCCAGCACATGCCATCACCAGTCCACCTGCCACACCCCCATGCTGCCCACCTTCAACACCACCACTGTCACCAGCACCACCCACTGCTGCTGCTGCTGTTACAGACCCTGGAAGTGGGCAGCCAGAGGGGTGTCTTATAACACTGCTGCCACTGCCAGCAACACCTACCCCTGCCTTCACCACCTCCTCTTGGTTCAACCTCGGCTGCATATTACCACCCTGGACACTGCTGCTGTTCATGCGCCCAACCTCTTTCCACTGCTTTGCTAGCCACTCCACTAGAGTATCAGCATCTACCAGCCCCTCCCCTAGAGTATGCGCTGCTAACCCAAGCACATACTGCCAACCCACAAGGGCATTAGCCGCAGCAGCAGCAGGAGTACGATTCACAGAATCCGCATCACCTGCAGGTACCTCCACACCACCCAACACCCCCCAGGGCCCAGAAGGACCCTCTGATTGCACGCCATCCATCCCCTGTGCTGCCCCTTCGCTTGCAGAGACAGGCCTGCTCCCCGCCCCTGCTCCCAGCTGCTGCCCCCACACCTGCTGCTGCTGCTCCGTCCCTGGCACACCAGCTGTAGCAGGAGGAGTAGCTACAGGTGGAACGCCAGGAGCAGCAGCTGCACTACTAGACAGACCCCCTGCAGCTGCTGAGGCTGCTGCTGCTGCCGCCACCATTGCTAATGAGGCTGCACTCCAAGCATTCTCCGCTGCCTTCAGAACCTGGGTGGTCCAAGCAACAGCACGTGCCTGCTCTGCGGCAACAGCTGCTGCTGTGCTCTGCCCTGGTGCTGCTGCTCCAACCCCACCTGCAGCCACATTGGCTCTAGGGCTCCCCAGACCACCCACTGCCGCAGTCTCCCCTGCTGCAGCTGCTTGCCTTGCTGCCCCCCCTGGTAGCTGGGTCCAGTACACCAGCCGCACCAACCACACTGCCCTGGGCAACGGCACATTATGCTGAAGCAGCAGCTGCACCAACTGCTCCCGGGGCAGTGCAGTAGCAATGCCCTTGGCAACTGCAGCTGCAGCCAGGGCCTCCAGTGAGCAGCCTCCAGCCAAGTCTTGCAGCCAAGTAATGACCTCTGGATTGAAGGCAGGGGTACCGCCACCAGCAGCAGCAGCAGTAGCAGGTGGGGTGCTGGGTGGTGGTCCTGGATATGCTGTGGAAGCTAGTGCTGCTACTGCTGCTGCTCCTGGTATGTGCCAGCCTGCTGCTGCTCCTGACAAGCCCAATGGGGCCCCATACGAGATGTTGGCCTACAAGCAGGTGTCAGCACAGTTGGTGCAGTGGTGCAATGGTGGATTGCCCAGTCGTAAGGACAGCGTAACGACAACAAAACGTCAGCCACACAACAATGCTACCCCACATCCGTAACTTGATGCCAAGCCCTTTGGCTGGGTCCCTATACAATCTTGCATCATGTAGTACTCGCTTTTTTTAAGTTGGACCAGGCATTACAGCACTAAATTAGCATGGCAACATCTCCACTCCTAAGAAGGAAGAAACATGCACTGGCTCTGTATGCTGCATAGGACATATAGGCGTCTTGCCGTTACTGGTGGGGCCAAGTATGTGACCAAAGGATCACAATAAGCCCTTGAGCACCAAGATACACACTGAGCAGGAGTTCGGCTGAGTTGGACCAACTCATGTCTGCAGTTGGAACTCTTGCCGCCAAACTATATGCTGCACTGAATCATATCAAACATCCACCATCCGCCCATACATGCTGCTCACCTGTCTCCGGGCATCTTGTGTCTTGTGTATAGCACTTAGCCTGCTGTGGACACACTGCAGCAGCATCAGTAGGAGAGGCTTTCAGGCAAGAAACAGTGACAGTACCTAACACGGTACTCACCAGACTCAAGTGGATGATTTTATGCTGCAGACTGGGTGAACATCTGCTAGAAGATCAATCTTGTTCATAAGAATATATCCTAGGGGAAGGCAGCACATCGATGATGCATGGTGATGCATGTGTTACCCTGTACTTTTTAGCACCTTTTCACTATCCAAGCTGCTGTCTAGAAAACTGTGCAAGGCATGCTGAAATTTAATGACGGCTACAATGCGACGTTTAGCATGCCCCAGGAAAAAGGCTGCGGGAAAGCTGCTGCCAAAGCTTGAAGTCAAGTACACATCAGCTGCTTGTATTCTACCTTAGCCCCTGGGCTTCATGGGTGAAAACCAAGCACTCATGTACAGGCAGTTCCGTCTTTGCTGGACCTGTTTGTGATGTGCTGCAGCCCCCGCAACCATCAACAGGACCAACTGCTTTGCTCATGGCCCTCTCTAGTTCCCAACACGCTGCCTGACACAGGATCCCTCACACCTGCTTACCCCCATGCCCCCTCCTGTACCTGCTTTAGTGCTGCCACATTATGGCTCGCCCAGTATGTGTTATGGCACGTTAGGCTCAGGAGGCTCTCATGGGTGTCATGTATGTGCAGGGACTCAGCAGTCCATTTATATCCAGAGGCACAGCGCTCGGCGTCCAGGGTGTCCTCTTGGCAGCCCTGCACCAATCGAAGTGCATCAGACAGGCAGGAGAAAGGCAGTGCGGGGGAGTGGGGTTCTAGAAGCATCCTTCCAATCCAGAACAACATGGAGACGGGCAGTCAGGCACCACCTAAACATGAACCCCAGAAGGGCAAGTGGCTCCCTAGTCAGCTGCGGTGACATAACACATCTGGATGCCAGCAAGCCAATGTCCACACGACAGAATTGGCTAAGTGTGGCACTTGGCAAAGGATCTTCTGCTAGTGGTTCTTTTTGAAGCCCTTTCAAGCATGATGCAAACTGCTATTTCATGGCATTCGCCCTCATCTTGCACAGCTTCTCCGCTTCCGCTGCCAAGCTGTACATACAGCACACTCTCAGCGGTAAATTTTGTGAACACCCATAGATGTGAACTCTAAATGGAGGATAATTGCTTGAGCCACAAGCTGCATGAGTCCTCCATCCAAGCTGCACCTAATGCACAGTACATAGGGACTGACTGCAGCTGGCCACTTACAGGCTCCAGGGGGTAGTAGTCTGGAGGCCCTAGCTCCGTAGAAAGAGCTGGCTGTCTGCATTCTAGACGGTATGGGATGAGTCCTGGTCCAGGTCCCCTACAGCAACCGTCAGCTGAATTTAGAGGCTCTTCTTCGGATAGCATACGATCTACAATGTTAAAATATACTCGATAGCTCCTCACTGGCTCTTCTCACCTGGTATGCGCTTCTTCTGTCGACATAGTGGTGAGGGGCACCGCTCATGACCTGGTTCAAGTCGCCATGCCAAGGGCCCTTATCAGAGCCATGTTCTATGAATAATGCACTGATAGGCTAGCCAATGGGTATATTCTGAGTTGGACAATGCTACGCTTATTCACTGCCGGTCGGCATACGCCAGTGACATGTCAGCAGGCCCTGTCAGGCATGAAGCAAGCTAGGTGCTCTCTTGGTCTGCAACCACATCTAGATGCCTTTCTGTTCGTGGGTCGCGGGGGTCTTCCATGCCAAGTACCGGTATGAATTGTCAGTAGTGAGTTTGAGTGCCTCGGCATAAGCTTTGGCTCTTCTCCAGCCGACTCGAGGCGTGCAACGGATGGTCCGTCCGATGTCAGGACAAAGGCACGGACCAGCTTCTCCGGCCGCTAACGAAGCCAACGATTACGCAGCAGGGAACGTGCACCGGCCGGAGTTTTCATACTGCCTGAATGTACACCCGTTTCACCCACCATATACACATCTAAATCGGCAATCAAGAAGCCAGGAAAGCAAAGAAGGCGCAGCATCAAGGGTGTATGCGGCACTTGCACCCATGGTTGAAATAGACATCTCAAGTTGTAACTGCTGTGGTTGATCAGCTTACGTCGCAAAGAGCCGTCCGCAACTGTGCTTGCACGTATCCAGGTGACACTGAGTTCACTCTAGCAGCTTTCAAAACCAATGCTGCATCTGCTGCCAATTGCAATAGAAAGCAACACTCCACACCACCTGACAACGAAGAAGATGCACACAACATGCCGTATAGACAGATGTACCCCAATGGTATTACCACAATTGTCACCATATCACCAGGACGTCTTACATACTATACTTCAAGATGAACAGACAGTCAAGGAGGTTGGAGCTAGCCAAATGCCATCGAGACCATTTCCATTTGGTGCAGCAGCAGAGAACACACTCATGCACCGTCCTGTGCATATGAATGTCAGACAGCGGCCTTAAAGACGCGTCATCAGCTGTACTGCTCTTATCGTCACGTATGCACAGCACACACCACTTCAGAGGGCTGCATGGCGCTGCTATTGCGCACCAAGTGATTACTACTGCAGCCAAAGAGAGCATCGTTTGCCTGAGAAGCCACCTGCATGACAGCACAGCATTAATGCCTATGTTCAGTGCTGAAGGTAACCACTCAGTCAAAATGGGATAGTGCAGCCAGATCCAAGCGTACTCGATGGCCTGGATACCTCTGGACTGGACGAGCATTGACAGCCTCTGTGGGCACATCCATAAAAACATGACGCATTCAGGGAGCAAACATCTCCATGTTCATTTATCAGTCTACAGAAGACTTGTCTCACAATCACACATGTGGCTTGTGCCGAGAATACAGAGCACTGCACAAAGTGGCGTCAACTGTGCATTCCGCATCACACAGACCCGCCATGGGTGATGGCACCATTGCTAATGCAAATTGACTGGAAGTCCATGAGCCCTGCTAATGCAGCATCATCCTTCTTCCACATTGGAGCCATGAGCTCAATTGACAAAGATCCCTGTTGCATCCCACCCACTTAATCCTGCCCCACCTACCTCTGCATCGTCAAGCTGTAGGATCCCATGACAGCTGAGCCAGTGCTGCCCCAGCTGATTGCCTCCTGGTCCTCATCATGTGCTGAGCCACAGCAGCAGCATTCCTACGTGCTACAGCTGACATGCGCTCAGAAACAGCAGCACTAGCACCAGATGCTTCTTGCACAGGCAGCAGCGCAGCGTGCTTCTCCTGGCCCTTCACCTCAGCTGTCCTGTTGCTGTTACTCTTATACCCGCTGCCAGGAGCAGACCAGCGGCGGCGCTGTTGTTGGCGCTGCCGCTGGTTGTGGCTCTGCTCCCCTGCAGGCCCCTCTGTCCCCTCCTCTCCCCCCTGGTCTTTGCCCTCTGCATCCCTCAGCTCCCCACCTCCTCCAGCCTGCCACTTAGATGGGAAACTGTCGCTCCACTTCCCAGCAGAAGCCCCACCACCACCAGCTGCTTTAATTCCACTCCCTGCCTCCTCAGCCCTCCTCCCCCCCTGGTCCAAGCTATCCACTCCCCCAGCATCCCTCACCAACTGACCAGCAGCACCAACACGTGCCCTGCCCCTTACTACCCCACCACTGCCCCTCTCCCGATTGGCCCCCATCTTAAACCCTCCAAAGCCACCACTATCAGGAGTACGACCAACCCCACCACCACCACCACCACCAGCAGCAGCAGAAGCAGCAGATCCAGGCACCATTTTTCCCCCAGTAGCTCCTCCCTTTGCTTCCTCAAACAATGCGCCTAGGGCCTTAGGCCCACCAGACCAAGCCCCTGAAACCGGTGTCCCTTGAGCTGCCGCTGCTGCCAGTATCACCTGAGGAGTGACCTGGCCACCTGCACCTGCTACTGCTGCTCCACCCCCGGTGCCAGCAGCAGTTGTGGGCAGCATCACTTGCATTGCCGGCAGCACCAAGGTAAACTGCATAGCAGGAAGCATCACTTGCTGGTCCCCTCCCCCACCCACACCACCAGCAGCAGCAGTGATTCCATCCAACACTACCTGCTGCTGCTGCCCTCCTCCTGCTGCTGACAGCTGACAGCTCAAGCTACCACCTGCACTACCAGGCACCACACCTACAACTGTCCCACCACCACCACCAGCACCAGTGGCTGCAGCTGATGGCGCTGTTAATGGCGTTGGATTTATCTCACCAGCAGCCCCAGCACCCCCTCCTTTTCCAGGGCTCATCCCCATAGAAGCTGCTGCAGGTGCAGGAGTGTAGAATAATTCCACCCCACCACCACCTGGTGTAGCAGCAGCAGCCCCTACCTGCCTCTGCCCCCTGCTGCTGCTGTACCTCCCCCCAGGGCTCTGCCCCGCACCCCCAGGGCTGCTGCCCCAGCCCATAGGGGTGTAAAACACCTCAGAAGGTACAGGACTGTCCAGGTTCAGCTGTGACATATCATCAGCAAGAGGGTCCATGGGACCACGCTTAGTAGTAGCTGATGGAGGAGTGCCTGGCTGACCTTCTGCATCCAGCTGCTGCTGTTGCTGGCTGGGTTCATAAAGCCCTAATCCCTTACACTCATCCACATGCTGCTTTCCAGCAACACCAGTACCTTCTCCATCACCCATGCTGCTGGCGTCATTCCCCACCCCCTTCTGCACTAGCTGCTCCTTGTGATGCCCTTCGTCAGGCCAGCTATCATCATCTGTGCTGCCCAACTGATCAGGACTAGGAGCCAACCACCGGCATTCACCAAACCCTGCCTGCTCCACTACTGCTACTGCACCACCAGCCCCAGCAGCAGCAGCAGGAGTAGCAGGGTTCAACTCTACTGCAGCTGCACCAACTGAACTGCAATGAGCAGCTGGGAACTCGGGACTAAGGGCTTCACCGTCTGCAGTAGTCAGCAGAGGCATCTCCTGCTGCTGCTGACGTGCAGTTTTACGAGTGCCTGTCACAGATCCCCCTTCGCATCCACTGTTGCCCGCTACCAAGTACGGGCTCAGTGAAGGGCTTTTCAATCTGCCATAGCCTGTGCTGCTGCTGCTGGGCGGAGGAGACAGAGGAGGCAGAACCCTTGCTGGAGTCTGCTCTTGTCCAGCAGCAGCAGCAATGGGACTGGCAGCAATTGTACCTGCTGAAGCCAGATCCCCACCACCCTTGCTGCTGCTCTTCTGCAAACCAGACCCCATACCCTCCATGTCGCCATCAGCAGATGCCCCCACCTCACCCCCGTCCTTAACAGCAGCTGCACTAGGTACTGCATTGCTGCTGTTTCTCCTCTTAGCTGCTGATCGCAGCACCTCTGCTGCTGGTGGAGCAGCAGTAGCAGCAGTGGCCCCTGTTCCCCTCGGCCCCTGCTTCCCTCTTCCTCCCTGCTGCCTCACCGCCTTTGCTGGCGTTCCACTGGAGAACGTAAAAGCTCCAAGCTCTGGGCTTAGAGACCCCTCTGGAGCAGCACCAGCACCAGCACCACCACCGGCAGCAGCAGCAGCGCCAGGTGCAGACCGAGCGCTACGATAAGCTGGCGATGCAACCACTCCCCTAGGGCTACGCCTCGCTCCACCACCACCACCAGCACCAGCACCCGCACAAGCAGCAGGTGGCAGTGGCAGTGGATTGTGAGCCACAGCCTTCACTCTACTCCTAGTGGTAACACCCCTGGTGACGCTGCTGGTGGTGGTGCTGTTCATCCCTACCCCCTGCCCCTGATCACTGCCCACTGCCCCAGCTGCCCTGCCCCTCTTGTTCCCAGGCTTCACAGCACCCACACCAAATTCCCCTCCCTCCTCATCTTCCACATCCAACGCTGCAGCAACTGCTGCAGGTGCTGAGCTTCTCACTGAACCTATGATGCTACCACGTGCAGTTTTTGCCATGGGCTGCACCCCAGCAACCACCGCCTTCTTCCCCTCCCAGCTGCTGCTGCTGTTCCTGTTACTAGCACCAACAGACCTCCTACGAGGAGTGATCCTGCTAGATGCAGCAGACACAGCATACCCTGCATTTGCTGCCGACCTGGGCCAGCGACCAGCAGCAGAGCTCTTAACCGGAGCAGTGGCAGGAGCAGCAGGCTGTGCACCCTCTCCGCCAGACCCAAAAAGCAAACCCCCACCACCCTCCAGTGGCACACGCATAGCCTTCCCCAAGCCCGTCTTAGGTGTCATCTGGATATGGCCAAAGAAGCTGATTGGTGTCCCCGGAACCTCCCTCACCAACCGGTCCCCGCTGTTCTCTGCGCCCAAGCCCAAGTCCCCTGAATCGCTGATCCGCTGGTCATCCCCCTTCTGCTGCTGCTTGGAGTTGGTCCCATTGAGTGCTTTGCTGCCCTGAGTCATCGCCCCAGCAGCACCAGGTGTTATTGCTCCACAGAACCCACCATCTACTTCTGCTGCTGCTGCAGGTTCTGCTGCTCTGCGTGGTGTGCTGCTCCTGCTGTTACAGCCCCCAGCTGCCTTTGGAGACATCTTAGCCCACGTGTCTTCCAGATCCTGCAGCTTGGCAGCTAGAGCGGCTTTACCCCCGGGACTGGATGCTGCAGCTGCTGCGGGGTTGAGAGCAGCAGCAGTAGCCGTAGCAGGAGATGAGCAGGCACCAGCTGTAGCAATTGCACCAGTCAGACAAGGAGAGCGAGGAGTCAGCACAGCACCAGGAGAGGAGCAGAGCTCCCCCATTGCTGCTGCAACTGCTGCTGCCCTGCGGGGTGTGCTGGCCCTGCTGCTGCTGCCGCCTGGTCCTGGTGACATCTTGACCCAGGCCTCCTCCAGGTCCTGCAGCTTAGCAGCCAGAGCTGGGGTGCTCCTGCTGCTGCTGGAGCAGCCCCTCAGGCCCCTACCAGGGCTAATAGCACCACCACCAGGACCAGCAGCACATGCTGGGGTCCGCCCTGCTGCTGCTGCTGCTGGAGACGCAGGCGTTACCCTTGAAGAGCTAGACAAGCTGAGACGGGAAGCAGCTGCGCCTGGTGAATATTGCTGCTGGTGCTGCTGCGAGGCAACGGAGGGAGAGGGGCGGCGGCCTGGAGTGCTTGTAAGCACCTCTGCTGGGGACTGGCTGGTGGAAAGGGGGCTGCCAAAAGCAGGGATCCGAGGCACAGAGGTAGTTCCAGCTGCTGTTGTAGGAGGGGTGTGGGAGCCTTGTCCTGCGGCCCTGGTACCTGGAGTGGCAGAGTATGGTACCAGCTGGGGCCCACCGTTCACCACTGGAGGGGTGGCAAGGAGGGTAACAGTGCCATTCAGATCTGCTGCTGCTGTTGCTGCGTCTGCTACTGCTGCTGTGCTGCCACTGTTAGGGTGGTAAGAGGGGGTGACTGGTGCTGGAGACAGGGGAGATGGCGCTGAGTCCTTGACTGAGAAGCTGAATGTGATGTGCTGCTGGTTGGCCTGAGGGAAGGGGGAGAGATAGCCTGCTTGATCAGCACGGAAAATGTCAGAGGCGGCGATGGCACTGGCAGCTGCTGTGGGCGCATGTACTTCTTGCTGAAAGTCCAGGTCGTCAGCAGAAGCAGCAGCACTAGCAGCAGAAGAGGGGGCTGGGTAGCATGGGTTGGTATGCGTGCTAGTGCTGCTGCGGCTGTTGCTGACTCTTGCAGGAGAGCTGCCGGGAGCTTGGGGAATGCGGCTGGGTGCATGGGAGACCTGGGTGAGGTACGCATCCCCTGTACTCGAGAAGGGGCCAGGAGCTAGCATAGCTCCCTGAGCACTCGGCTGCTGGCTAGTAGGTGTCAGCTCCTGAGGTACAAGAGGTTGCTGAATTTGCTGGCTGTTGGTAGGCTGCTGCTGCCCAAGGCTGGAACCGCACATGCTGCCGGGGGCATTGAGCGTCAAGGGTTCCAGGACCCTGTCGCTCAAGTCCTCTTGCTTGGTAGCTGCATGCTGCAGGGTGGGCTTGAGGGTCACGGCCACACGGGACCGTGCAGGGGCAGGAGCAGAGATAGCGCTGCTCTGATCCGCAGCTTTGCTCTTTGACCGTGTGTTGGTGGGCCTGCTGCGATTGCTGGCAGCTGGCTGGGTGTCTAACGTGCTGGCAGAAACATCCGCATGCTCGTCAGTAGGTCCACATGGTTCTTCCTCAGCAATCACAGGAACACCATCAAGATGTGCACGCGCAACAGAGGCCCTGGTTGGCTGTGCATAATGCGGCAAGCTGCTGCCTGTTGATTTGCGAACTTGCTTCGATTTAGCTGACACGCCGCTGCTAGTGGAGACTGAGCCCCCATGCGATCGACGGGTGTTTACTTGAGTCTGCACTCTGCGGCGTGTCGGCCTAGTCGTAACGAAGGAGTCATCCATCATACGGTCGCACAATACTGTAAGCACAGAAGAAGAAGCGGTTACATGCCATGTACAGAACGCTTGCAACGCTGAGATTGCATTTAATCAGCCCGAATGCATGAAGTACTGCACATGGATCTAGGCTAAGGTCCCTGAGCAAGTCTAAGTCCCACATGCCTGATAGGATGTGATGCCAAAGCAACGGACAGCAAGTCGGGTCTTTCAAATTGCAGGCTTAGAGCTTAGGACTTAGGGACAACGGCCCTATGACCTAGGTGGAATTGGAAACGCCGGTCGGATCTCTAAGGCCGTCGGACTCCGCTATGGCCGCAACGCAGGATTGCCAACCCCAGCCTATGTGCCCGCGATGCCACACTGCAGTTCACCTTAGATTGGCATAAGACCTCAGCAAGGGCTACGCCTTCTCGCCTTTCCCTCTTGCAACTGCAATACAACAATTGCATAGCAAAGATGGCCCTCTCCCTTGCCAAGTCCGCTCAGCTGAGCACTGCAGCCTGCAGCAGGGTCGCAACCCGTGCTGTTGCAGTCAGGCCAGTCACTATCGCAGCACCTCGCCCCTCCCTGAGGTGCGGAGACTCCATGCACCGCAGACGCTGCTGACCGTCCATAGTAGAGGCAGCGCTTATCGTGACTGCATTACAGGGCTGCACGCAAGGCTGCCGCTCCTGCTGGCAAGGTAGCCACCAAGGTTGCCCCAGTGGAGATCGCCCAGCTTGCCGGCGAGGCCGAGTTCATTGGTGGCGTGGCTCTGACCATGTTCGCCATCACGCTAGTGGTAAGCGGGCTGTTCTGATCCTTATCTTCCATATTTTGATCCAATATGTCCGCCATTTAACACTCCGATCTGTCTCTCTGTGCAGGGTATGGCTGTTGGCTTCGTCATCCTGCGCGTGGAGGGTCTTGTTGAGGAGGGCAAGCTTTGAGCTGCTGGAGTTCTCTAAGCCATTTTTTAGGTCGGCATTTAGAGAAGAACAGAGCATAGAAAAGTAGCCTTCCCCATACTGTAAGCTTGTGCGGTGGTGGTCTTATTGTGCGCTTGAATGTGCTTATCAAGCAGTGGATGGCAGCAGGTGCCATAGTACTGCTGTACTGCTGTCAACTTCGTTGCCCTATGCAAGTGCTTGTACCGTCAGCAGGGCTTGTAAGGACACGTCTCATGGTATAACTGTGGACCCAGTGAGAGCACCCGTGCACCCAGCAGCAGCTGGTGTATGTGGGTAATTCTGCTACTTCTTGAATGATGCAGCCAACAGCTTCACAGCAGCAGCAACTTCCTGGTCGATCTGGGTACATGGCACAGAGGTCTGAAATGGAGAAGTGTGCTTCGCCCAGCTGTGTCATTGTTTGTTATTTAACTCTTTTCAACAACAACAAACATTTAAGGAGTGGCAAACGCAGCAGGGGCACCAGGACCTTGGCAGCAGCATGCAGGAGCTGTCGAGTGTAGGTATGTCTATGCCTGTTCAGAAATGTCAGTTGCCTCGGTAAAGAGGGGTCCAGAGGCAGATTGGGCACTTGTTGGTTAGATTCAGAAGCTTGATCAGGGCAGGGAGGTCTGTAGAGGAGCGGCAACAGCAGTGCAAACAGTGGTAGGAGCAGCAATGTGCAGGCGTGAGGCTCACATACCTGGGCAAGATGCAGACAATTGATTACACTCACGACTTCAGCAGCTAGGGCAGTATGGAAGGGATGATGGAGGGAAGCAAATGATAATTGACCAGCTGCTGGAGTGAGGGCGGCAGTGATTCGCCTGGATGTCAGCAGTTAGCAGGTACGGAAGTACACATGACAGATCTCTTTATTATCAGTGGGCATACGCTGCTCCGTGCAGTTGTGTAAGTTCAAGAACAAGGGCAGCCAGTGCAGGGTTGAGCAACATACGGGAGGCAGGGCAGCAGCAGCGTTTAATGAGTGTGGCACAGGCAGGGCAAAGCAATGTAGTACTTGACAAATTCAATGCAGCAGCTCACTGTTTACCGTGAAGGAACAGCTGGTCTGTTGCATCTTTCCTGAATGTACTGCAATGAATCCCCTTCGGGGAAATGGGGAGTTGGGACAGAATGCACAGGGGGGAATGGATGCAGTTGATAAAGCAGGCACCAGATCTTGCTTGAGTTGTCTACAGGGATCTTGAAATCGTTTGCTGAAAGGGATCCTGAGATAGTAGTAGTTGAGATTGGCAGCTAGCTAGGGCAGGCATGAGTGCCGACATGGGAATCAGGTGCAGGTACAGCGGTGATGCAAGAACGGCCTTCAACAGCCGAGGTAGGCACTGCTAGTGAGTCATGCTCAGAGTCAGCTGTAGGGACAGTGTTTAGAGTGCAGGCCAGATGGTAGCGACTGCATGCGATTTCCCCAGCAGCAGCAAGCCATGTGCATGCCAGACGTTCTGCAGTTGTTGGTCGTGGACTAGGTGGCTAGCTGCACTAGCGCGCACCGACCGAGCCTGCTGTTGGCTTTTCGCAGTATTAACCCGGTGCACTTCAGCCTGCGGCAACCCCTCACCTTCAACCTAGACTAGTGACCTTAGCTTGAATCTTGGCAGAATCTTGAATGTACTGCGCCCACCCAGTACTTATCTAATTAGTTTTGGCCCTGAGCAAGGCATAAAACTGCTTGGCTTGCTGTTGACTGGGTTAACTGGTCAGCACATGGCAAGTCGAAATGGGCTGGCCTGACATACATTGGCTAGCAATGGATCTAGGGTGGGCTGGTGGCAGCCATTGTGTGAGTTTTGGACAGGAGTTTGAGTACGCCGTTGGAGCCTAAGTTGGCTCCTTGTGGGTGGCGCTGCCCCCACCGGCGCCCCGCTCTGATGGGGCCATTTGGTAATTGGTAATTGGTAATTAGTTTCAAGCAACTAAGTACAAGCAAACAAACAAACATTTGAAGGTGTGGCAGCAGAGTAACCTTACACTACTGCACTTCTGTGAGCATGCACTAAGCTGAATTCCTTCCACAAAGTTCTACGGCCAAGCTTCAATGCAGAATGGCAGGGCCAAGTGCTCGACAGCGCTCAGTCTGCTGCAGCCACCCGTCTCCCACGCACTCCTACATTGCGTCCAAAGTTTTGGCATGTGGCACGTCGATGTCAAACAACAGTACACCACATCATGAGGACAGCCAGCTAGCAGCTCCCCACTGAACCTGCCCATGCCACAGGTGCATAGTGCATGTTGCCCTTAGCTCAGCAGTCGATGGTGCGGGATACTATCTACAGCAGTAGACTCTTTATCTGGCAGCCTAGTACTGCCTGGTGCATGGGCACACTTCATGCTAAGCATGACAACAGTGCAGGGGGGCCACTGCCCCTCACTCACACCGCTTACTCCATCGACCCTTGGCAAGGGAAAGCACACGCTCAGTTACAGACTTGCTACATACAACAGTTGCCCAACCCTACCTCTTCTTGAACTCGTCACTGACAAAGTCAAAGGCAGGGTCATGCTTCCCACCAGAAGCCACATTCCGCATCAGGTTGGACACTTCATCATGCCCTGCCCACGCCTGCTGAGAACCTACTGCCCCCATCCCGCCATGAGCTGCTGTCGCACCCATATTCACTGGTTTCACTCCACCCAGAGGAGCCCCTCCTGCTGCAACACCATGCATATTCCAGCCGGCACCCATCATCTGCTGTTGCTGCTGGTGATGCTGCTGCTGCTGCGACATTGCTCCTCCTCCTCCTGCTGCTGGCCCTGAGCTTATCCCCATCATGCCATATTGCGGCTGCACGCCAGCTGCTAAACTTCCAGCTCCTAAACCCACACCCATAGGCCCACCCCCCATTGCAGGCCCCGACCCAATTCCCCCTAGCCCCAAGAGGTCCCCACCTAACCCACCCAGGCCTCCTTGAGATGCTGCTGCTGCTGGTCCTGCCGCAGCTGCTCCACCAATGCCTGGCACGCCTAAACCAAGGCCCATCCCCATGCCTGCTCGTTGCTGCTGTAGGTGCTGGGCACTTGCAGGCTGAACATTACCCAGCAGATCCCCCAAACCACCACCTAAACCACCGCCCCCAACTGCAACTGGAGCAGCAGCAGCCGTGGTGCTTCCTGTGCTCAAGCCCGCAAAGAGCTCGTCCAGAGGTGCAGAACCAGTTGCTGGTGCTGCGAGCCCTCTTGCTGCTGCTGCTGGTGGTGACACAGTCAAGCCTGCCAGCAAATCTCCATTGCTTGCTGCTGCTACCGCTGGTGCCCCGTTGCTGCTAGCAGCTGATCCGGGTACTACTCCTGCCCCTGCTACTGGCCGGACGTCTAACCCAGCAAACATAGCATCCACCCCTGTAGAGGCTGCAGGAGCAGGTGCAGAAGCTGCTGGTGCATCCAGATCCGCCAGCAAGTCAATTCCACCTCCTGCTGCTGCTGCTGGAGCTGCTGCTGGAGGATAATCATCCACCAGAAGAAGGTCTGCCACTGGTGCTGCTGCTTTGGCTGCTGCTGGGGTAGCTCCACCACCACTGCCCGTGCCAGGAGCAACGGCTACATCTTCATTTAGCAGCAACTTGATGGCGCGGGCTGCAACTGAACGCACTGCATGCTGCTGGTGCTGCAGGGCATCCCGTATGGGGCTAGGGTCGCTTTGGAACATGACGGCAATCTCCCCACAGGCTTGAGTGCTGCCACGCTGGAGCACGGCTTCTAAGGCACACAGCGCACGGAACACGACTTGCCAATTTGAAGATGACTGGAACAGCAGAGACAAGAAAGAGGCGAGGTATTAGCATGGCCATAGCAACATTACCATATGTCTCACAGCACGATGTGCTTATATGAATACAAGGATGAATGCAGGCTTGGTCCAAAAGGGAATCGTATGTGACAGGGCTACACACAAGACATGCCCTTTTGAAAAGTACACTAATGCCTGCAACCGAAGTTGTCAAACTTGCTAGCCCAAAGAGCTCATATGTACATTGCGGCTTTCACAATCGGAGCACCAACAGCTCCAAAAGCTAGTGGTAGCAACTCTGGTGAGCTAGAGCACACGCTCCAGCAGTCCTACCAGGCATGACTGCAGGAGATTCACCCACTGCTCGAGCAAACAACAGCAGAAGCCCATAAACTCCATCTATCCGAAGAAGCAGAAGATCAGGGCACAAAAGAATCGCACCATTGCCAAAATAATAATGGCTTGGCTTTGGCTTTAAGCCTCCTTCTAACCCTCATGACGCCTGTGCCACCATGCAATTGCGGTCGTAAACCTAGCCCGAATATTCGGGCACTTATCCCATTTAGTAGCTTGCTCTGACACCCCCTCCCTCCTGCTCACCATCTTCTCTCTGAGCAAGTCAGCCAGCATCAGGCCGTCCATGTTGCTAGCTGTGTCCACAAAGCGGCGCAGGTCTGTCGGGTCAGGCTGAGGGCGCAGACCTCCAGGTGCACAGATGTCATCCACCAAACTAGACTCATTGCCCAGCACCTATATCAGGCAGGCAAGCATCACAGAGGCGCAAGAGAACCGAGTCAATCAATCAATCAATCAAAACGCAAGACCAGCAATGCCAATGGCCAAACAAACCTAGGCCACAAACACAAGGCTCCTGATCACAATCACGAAGCCACACAACCGATGGTGGATTTGCCACACACAAGCTGAGGCTAGATGCAACGGCGTGCAAAAAAAAAAGAGAACCGAGTGGATCCAGCATTTGTGTCAGGCAGTTGCAGGGCTGTGCGCAAACTGATGTTGTAAAATCTATAATGTATAGCGCAGCACAAAAACAGCGACATACCCTGACAGGAACGAAAGGGATGTATCTTAAATACATCTGCTGAGTACATCTGGTACCTTGGAATGCTAGGGGCAAAGGAGAAACCCCTTCATTCGCCATGCAGATCGGGTCATAAATGACCCGATGTGCAAATGTTGCTGTTACCTGGTAGCTTTGGTCTGCGCTAACATCTCACTGCCAGAGGTAACAAAACCGTAAAGAATCTTTAAGGTTTTATAAGCTCTTAATCTGTAGGGTTTTATTACCTCTGGTACTACGCATACAACTCCTTAGACCCCATCATAGAAACCCTGAGCCCACCCCCGGGGCGGGCTTATCCTGGGAGGGGTCTGTTTGTCTGCACGTTGGATGCTCTCTAGCTACTGCAGTGCCGCTATCCAACGCTGCTGCCATCTACTGTATTCTGGGGGTCCAAAGTCAAGTACAGCAGAAAGTATGGCCTGCTGCATGGGACCTTGCTCATCCCCTGGAATGTCAACCATTCCTGCTACACGACCTAAAGCAGCTGCCACGAGCCACGAACCCTAGTGCCCCCAACGACATTTCATCTCACCTGTGAGGGGTTGACCCTTGGTGCTGTGGTTGCTGGTGCTGCTGCTGCATAGCTGGGGGGCTCAAACCTGCTACTGCTGCTGTAACTGCTGCCACTGTTGGTGTGACGGTGTGGGCTGGCCTCCCGGGGGTCCTGAAAACAAAAACAATCGACAGATCAAACAACTTCTGAGGGCGCTTGAAGTTGAATGACATGGCCTTGACTACGCAAGGGCTACCAGCGGAAAATTAGGAATCTCTTGCTGATGTGGTAGTTTATGATAGTTTGGCAGTGTACACAGGGAGGTATCGATGCAGCAAGAAAACCCTAAAGTCGTCATGCTGTAACCCCAAGAGACAGGTCTACGGCACAAGCTTGTACTGGTCAGATCTGAGGACTTTTACTGACACCTACTGAGGCGGGAAAGAGCACAAGAAAGAGCTTGCTGCAAACACCAAAACCACAGCCAGAACCTCCAAATTCCAGCAGAACTCCCTCCTACCCTACACAGCCACTGCATCAGCCCCCATGACCAGGTCTCTCCATTAGCTGCATGCCCCCTAATAAAATGAACCTCGTAACCCTGAATTCTTACCGTAAGCCTATTGCCGTACTGCCCCTTGCCCAGCAGGTCATTCACTGCTGACGCAGCACTAGCCAGCCCCTGTGCAATAATCCCGTCACCTAGCTGAGAGCCCAGTTGGCTGAAGGAGGGCATGCTAGCGGGAGCACCAGGCCGGTAGGCGCCACTGCTGCTGCCACTGCTCCCAATACCAGAGTACATATCTCGGCTGTCTGGGCCACTGCTGCCACTGCCAAACCCTTGAATCTTGCCCTGCACAAGGAACAATCAGGTGCAGAAGGTCACCTCAGATCATAATCAAGACAAGCTCTGCTCCATGAACGTAAATCTGGACCATGTCTTCCTATTTAAAGATTTTGCCCAACATGGCCACATGGCTAAGCATTCATTTGCCATAAACATCTCCTTAGCCATAACAGCTGCTTGGGTCCAACTACACTAATGTTAAAGTCACTGCTGTTGTTAACCACGCCAAAGCGTGGGGTAGTCAATCTGTTCATTCTGCCACAGCATGCAGCAGGTGTGCTGCATGCATGGCACTCAAATGATGCTGCTTGAAATTTGAATTGCTACCAGCTGGCCCGCAAGGTGAGGTTGCTGACTGTGTGGCTCGCACAGTACTGTGACTGAATGTGTGCCTCACAACCTGCTCCTGCATGCCTGGCTCTCTCATGCACTGCTCATGGGAAGCAAGTGGAGCTGCAGGACGGTGCCAACCCATGGATGCCCTGCATGGCTCCAAGAACTCCTACCTGTGCCGCCAGGGTGTTGGAGGTGTTTGTGACAGGCGCTGCATTGAAGAGGACCTCAATGACCTCCTTGGCAAACTCACGCACACGAGCATTTGGTACATCGCCCTTGAACGGATCTGGCTCTCCTCTAAAATGGATTAACTCCCTGTGAAATGGTGGCAAAAGGTGCCTTAAGTCAGGGTGTCGAAGTAGATGCACCACAACTGCAGAAAGATGGGAGATGCATGTGCAACTACAAAATCTATAGGGACAGTGCAGAGACCCAAACTGTTGCTACAGGTACAGGTGCAGTTACAATTCCAGTTGCCCCTTGTACCATTGCATCCATGTGCTGCAGCTTTACCTGATATACACTGGCTTACTGCTGCAGATGCTTACCTGACAGCAGCTGAGTTCCGCTGTATGCAGCGCTGGAAGGTAGAACATCCCTTTAGGCACAAGTGCTTGATGATACGCAAGGCCTGTACACAAACAGCCATGCGTAAGAAGTTCACGTACAAGCTTTATTTGCTTCAGCTTCTGCATTCACCTTGAATTTCACTATGGGGGACTTGTGAGCAAGCTTCTTCTCTACAGCATCAGCTATGTTTTGAGCTGACTCAGGTGATTGACGAGAAAGCTCAGCTATCTCATCAAGGAGGTATACTGCAGCAGCATGACTGTCAGTGACTGGCCGTGGTGCTCGTCCTACTACCACGTAGGAACCGCTTACCAGGTGCGGGATCGTCTTTGGGAGCAGTTGCTTCCTCGATCTTACGAAACCTTTGGACAGCATCCAGTACCTTCGCCATGTCCGCTATGTATACTTTAAAAGGTGGTCCGTGAGGCAATTCTTAGGGCAGCGAGTTGACTAGGAGTGCCCAAAAGGAGCCCTGCCATCCCACGCCTGAGCAAGCAGGCCTCTACGCTCAAGTTAAAAATCTTGACAAGCAGCAGATTACGTTAAGTCCAAGATAGCCCTACTGTCTCAACTGCAGAACGAGCTACCTTGTACCCCAACCAACAGAGGTCACTTCGCACTTGTACAGCCTTTAAACCGTCCGACGCTCATGAAGATGAAGGTGAAGAGCAGCAAGATCAGACGCCAGTTGCTGTTTCAAGGTTTGCATTCTCTTTCCCAGCCTTGGCATTATCCTATGATGCATGTGGTATTGGATGGGGTGTCAATGTCAAGGAACACAGGTGGTCGGTATTGGCCGAGTTCCCTCTGTTCGCTGTAAATCACTGCCACTACCTCAATGACAGTGCTATCGGCGGCTTGCCTGTAAATCACGATGAGAGGGCACCAACATTGTCTCCGAGCAGCGTCATGCTTGGATTAACCTAGTTCAGTGGGCCACTACTGGCTAGGCCGGTTTGCAACCATTGCTTGCACTTGCCAATGCTGTTACGCAGTCAGGAGTTGACGAGGGCAGACGAGGCAATCTATGCACCTCGGTGTTAAACCCAGGAACCGTTGCTAGCGGTACAGCTTATCTGTCACATGCTGGCGCTCCTAAGGTCGCCATCCAATCTCAATCATCCTGAACCTCATGGGTTTAAAGCTAAATTTTCACCGTGGGGTGCTCCTGCTTGCCACGCCATGGCTGGTGGCTGCTGCCTTGCTGATCTGGTGGTCCCCTTTCAACCAACCCGTTCTAATGCCCGCAGCAGGCAAGTCCAGCAACTCCATCCCCTATGCCAACCACAGCTTGTAGCATAAGTAGGAGCATCACCTGTACCCACCATGTTGCACTCACATTTACCTAAGTTATCCCTAATGCCTGGTGAAGCTGCAACAGCAGAACAACCGTCCACTATGGCAAAGTCATTATGTTGTTATGGCATAGGACGACCCCAGTTTTTGCTGTAGTACTGGTGCAAGAATGGACCTTTCAGTGCCCTGCAGAGCTCCTGTCATTGCGACTGCAATTTGCATTCAAAAGGATACTTTTTGCATGGGTGTTCCTTGCCTGGTGTCGGTTATCTGAGGTTGAACTTATATCCTCTCCCAGACCAGCAGATCATTACCAGCAGGAGTTCTGCCTAATGTCATGCAACCCATCAACAACGAACCCCCCCCCAGATTATTGTTGCAGACTACCTTCTGCATCATTGTCAACATGTAACGCTCCGCCCTCTCACCTCGTCAACCTTCTAAACCCTAAACCTAAAGATGACCCCTACTTTTCTCTCCTCCAGGGCCAGTGGGTCATGACATCCCTCATTTACGACAAATAGCAGCACAGCTAGACCCAGATGTGATGAGCAACATCTCAGAGGCTTTTGACCCTGAGCACCGGAACCCCTGCTGGAAGGTGAATGGCACCTTGATCTGCCTTCCCGGCTTCCATATCTTGGGAGGGTTCCAGTCTGGGGCATGGAGCTTGTTCACACTTCTGTCTGGACATCCCAATGTGACGAAGGTAAGTTCTTACGCGTTAGGGGCCGGGAGCTAGGGGTTATGGGTTATATGGTGGTTGGTACGGGTTAGGAGTAGGGTATGGCAGATGGCAGCCAAAAGCTTCCATCAGCTCTATTGCATGTCAGCATGAATTGACGGAGTGACATGCGAAGAGAATGGCAATGAAGTTAATGAGACGGCAGCAACTTCAATGGTCTATTGCAAAAGAGCTACCCAAGCCATTGCAATGGTCTGAGCCTGTCCTGGAGCTTGGCTGAGCCTTGTTCTTGCATGCTGTGGCTATCAAGAGTTCTGGAGGCGCAGGCGGGCGGGCGGGTTACTGGCATGGCCCGCATCTACATTCGTACTGCCAGTCTTAAGGGGGATAGAGTGTTGGCTGCAGTTTATGAGGAGGCATGCAGCCTTAGTGGCGGTAACGTGTAACATCCACTGCTGGGGCGAGGCTGTGGGTGAGTGAGTAGAATATATGAGGCTATGCTCCATACCCCAGCTGTCACTATGCCAAAAAATAGAAGCCTTGAGGCTGTTGGTGCGCTCTGATGTATCTTCCCGGGTGGTTGGTCGCATCTTCTTATCATATATGAAAAGCAGCGATATCCTGTTGTGTGTCAGATTGCAATTGTGGTAGTGGGCTTTGGTCTGGCAAGTTATGCAGATAGAGCATAGCAGCACCGTCTCTTTCAATTTGGTTGAAACAGGGATCAACTGGTGTTGACAATTTTAGTTGTGCATACCTGAGTTGTGCTTGCCTCTTGTGTGCATGATAATTCATACCCAAGCGCTGCTGTGGCTTCACCCATCTGCCTTGATTTGCACAGGCCCCTGACTCACGGTCCCACTTTTGGTCTGAGTATGAGAAGCCTTGGGCCCTCTATGCCCAAGTTTTGGCACCAGCTGCGAGGGAGCTTGAGAAACAACCGCATCTACTACTGGGGGAGGCTTCTGAAAGCAGCTATGCTTTTTATCCAGCAGCAGGTGAGTGACTTGGGTTGTAGGGTTTAGGGGGGGCAGCCAGGAGCCTCAGGAGTTTATCTTCAAGCCCTGGCATATTCCTATTACACATGCTCAAGGTGATCAACTTCTTTTGGGTATTACGATGGGGTCCTGGCAGATCTTTCCATCCACCAGTAGCAATAAGTGGAAGAGGGTCACACCCAGGGGTTCAAGCAAAGCACGACCGGCCAATTTTAGGCGGTACAGCATGCGGCTTCGCGCAATTGCTGAGTTAGGGCGGCGGCGGAGCCTAATACAGCTAGGCCAATGGTACTGTAGCAAGAGAAAGCCAGCCAAGGCACCACGGCTGTAGCTGTATCAGCAAGTGGCTGACTGTACCTCAGACCTTACGACTTTGCAATGTTACTTATCTCGTCTTGCAGGTGGTCGCACCCATCGTGGCATGTACCGCACATTGCTTCCCTGTGTGCCCAAGTGCCCTGGTGAGCCCAAGGCCAACAGGACAATCTGCATGAACCAGTGTTGGGTGGAAACAAACACCTTGGCAGAACAGGTGGGCCAATAGTGCGGTGCCTGCCTAAACTTTTGGTTAGTCTAAATGAACCAATGTTGGGTGGAAAGAAACAGCCTGGCAGAACAAGAACAGGTGGAACCAAGTCCCCTGGTAGACCAAGAACAGGTGGGCCACTCTTTTGACCATTTTATGAGGTATCATGCTTGGCTTGGCTGATGGCAATGGCAGTCCAGCACCTGGGCCATTACCCACATAAGTTCCAATTGGGTGCAGTTTTAAGGGGGCACTACCATCGAGGATCTAAGCACCCTGTCAAGCACTGTAGCAGCGCTAGTGTATGGATCAGGGTCGATATGACCTACCAAGGAAGCTGTCTAACATGCAACACTCCATATATTGAATGCTCTGTTTAGTCCTTCACGGTAGTTTTTGACGTCGTGTGCCTTGGGTTCTCATGCAGGCAGCTTCCATCTTGGGTCTGGAACAACATGAGCTGATCTTGCCGCTGCTGATGAGAGCTGCTTACGGTGACCGGCCGCCCGGACTGGTGGTCATGGTGCGGGAGCCAGTGGCACGGTGGCGAAGTGCTTATTGGCAGTACGATCACTACCACAAGAAGTAAGCACCAGCTTGCCAGCATTGCCCATAATCTAATATAAACAGCATGATATGCCCTAGCAGAAGCACCATAGGCCCCACCTGCTGTTTGAAAGTAGCACAGCAGGATGTGGAAGAAGAGATGGGATGCCTTTGGTATGGATTAGCAGTTATGTATAGATGACATAAGACCCAGCAGCTAGGGAAGAACCCTCCCATGATAGCTAGGGAGAAGGGACGATACTTTTTAAAATGTGCTTGGACGTCGCTGGGACATGAAATGAGGCGGTTCTTGATGCATGCTGCATTCTTTGAAAACGGTGCACTTGCCAATCAAAACGTGACATGTGTGATCCATCATATCGGATGACTGGGAGGTGTGACAGGTGCTGGCTTACAAGTGCTATTGTGTGCATTGCTTTGTGCAAGGGAGCTGCTCTTGGTCTACGCCATCTTGTAAAAACAAATGCAAGGTTTCTACAGTGCACCGACAGGCAAGGCTGTACAATGCATATTTCTCATGTCTTGTCCCCTCTGCTCTTCTCTATGACAGCACAGCAATGCCTGGCTTGTTCTAACAACTCCAGCAACTAGCTGGTTCAAATATTCGATTCTGCAGAAGGGTATTGTAACAGGTATTAACAGCAGCTGGCTTCGTCCCACCACCTTCATACTCTGCACATGTAAGTGTCACCCAGGTACATCACTTAAATGGTATGATGTAATGGTAACTGAGTGTCTTTCCTCATATGTGCAGGTACAACGATAGTGAGGGCCAGGCTCAATTCCTGGAAGATACCCTCACCCCCTTGGAAGACTGTGGCAAGAAGCATGGGTGGGAGCGCTGCGCTGTCATGTTTGAATGGATTGATTACACTCTTGAACAGGTGTTCTTCCATGCTGACCAGCTGCTCAGAGGCCTGCACTGGGTTTGGCTGTCAGGATGGCTTTCGTATTTCGGAGAGGATCTACTGGTGGTGTTCAGCGAGGACTATTTTGAAAACCCTAGGAAGGTTGGTGAGCGAGTAGCGGCTCATCTGGGGCTTGAGACGCCACTAAGTGATGAGATCTGGGAGAAGATGAAAGGGCAGGAGCAGCATGCACCGTCTGTAGGCTGGAAGAAAGGTTTGACTGATGTTACGGAAAAGCGGTTGAAGGCGTTTTATGGTCAACATAATAAGAAACTTGGGGAGTTGCTGTTTGGAGAGGCTGTGGATCCTTGGGAGGTAAAAGCGTGGGATGTTAAACGGTGGAAAATGGGAGGTGGGCATGCAGGTGCAACAGCAGCGGGGGCAGCAGCAGGTGGTGGTACTGGTAGAGCACGCGATCGGCGTCTTGGGGTGCCTTTGACAAAAGCTGGGCAGCCTGGTGAGGGAATTGCAGCTAAGTAGGAGTAATTAAAGCTTTGAAAGTTTGAGTTTTGTTGGGGCAACAAGCTTACAAATAAAGATTCTAGGTGTGGCTGCACACAAGGCAGCTAGGTTGAAACGACCGAACATGCCGGGTAATTAGGGGAAGGGTTGTAAAGGTTGCTGCAGTGAAGCAGCAACAGCAGGAGGCAATATGGTGGTCAACATAAATGGTTCTGGTCATATGTGATCCTGGTGTTGGTGTTGCACACCTTAGAAGTGGTACCAGAGCAGTAGGAAAGTAGAGATGCTGCAGGGGTCTTAAGTGGCAACAGAGACAGGAGCATGCGGAGACTATGGCAACATTTGCTATAACACAGAAGTAAAGGTTACGGTGTGAGCATGTGGTAACAATGGTGCTGCTTCTAGATCATCTCAAATTCTTTTCGGATTTTGAAGGCACATGCAGACCATGTAGAGATGTCTTTTATTGAAATAGAGCCATCACACATGTTCTATCCAGTTCTCTGCAAGATAGGTACAGCTTCTTAGTTATGATAGAAGAACATATTTGCATCTGGGATGTAAGGGATGGGGCGGGACACTGTGCAGTGTCTGGACACACACATGGGATTGCTGCAAGGGCAGCGCTATGATGTGTACCGGCTATGCTGATTGTAGAACTAGAGTTTTCATGGCTCCCTGTATCTTTGCACTGACCCTGATAGGGATCGAATTGAGTGATCAGTTAACAAAAATTATTTTGGTTTATTATTGCGACAAGTCCAGGTCAGAGCCGCAGCATCATTGCATGGCTTGCGGTATGTATGGCATGTGCTGAAGAGGGACTATGAATTTTATGAGGTGACAGGTGGCACTCGCTTGCAACCTGGATGAAGTGACAGCCACCCCCTCTCACTGGAGTGTCAGTACTTAATGCCTGAGCAAGGCATAAAACTGTTTGGCTTGCTGTTGACTGGGTCAACTGGACAGCGCATGGCAAGTCGAAATGGGCTGGCCTGACATACATTGGCTAGCAAGGGATTTAGGGTGGGCTGGTGGCAGCCATTGTTTGAGCTTGGACAGGAATTTGAGTATGCCGTTGGAGCCTAAGTTGGTTCCTTGTGGGTGGCGCTGCCCCCACCGGCGCCCCGCTTTGACGGGGCCATTTGGTAATTGGTAATTGGTAATGCCAAGGGGACTAGCATGGGATTGGCCGCCAGGGACTAACCGATATTGAAGCTGTAGAGTAAGCTGTGATAGTGAGCGAAGAGGTGTCAGCAGTGGAATAGTGGAATTGTTGTTGGGCCAATATCAGAAGCATGGGCTCTGTACGGCCGGGAGATTAATAGAAATAGAGCTCAGTCAGTGGAAGGCCATAGAGTCCGAGTTTTTGAGCGGTCTGCGTGTGCATTGGCGATAAAAGCAAGTGCCGCCTGATGGTTGTGCCGTACGGCAGAACTTTATAGTGTAAATGGGTGGAGCCGTTATATGCTTCTATTGTCCTGCAAAATGGCGGGCAAGGCATGCCTTGCCCCGAGCAAGGCATTAAACTGCTTGGCTTGCTGCTGACTGGGTCCACCGGTCAGCGCACAGCAAGTCGAAATGGGCTGGCCTGACATACATTGGCCAGCACGGGATCCAGGGTGGGCTGGTGGCAGCCATTGGGCTCTATGCTTTGACAACCTGATGATTAGCCTCTTCAGACAGCTGTGCGATACGTTGTGTCCGGTGGTGCGCAGCAGCAGCTTGCCTATCGGGAGGGGGGCCAGCTGTTGCTGGGCTGGTCTATAGCACTCCATGCTTGTGGCCAGCCATTATGGTTGATGCAACTTTCTCTTTGATGCTATTTGTGGACTGGCATTAATGGACTGCTGTGTCCCATCATCCGCACCTGCCTGCAATCACTAGGAGCGTTGCCTTGACCTTTCAGGGATTGATTCGGCCACATGCATTCCATGTTGGTTGGGTCTGGTTGCATATATCCCTCTGTGGTTGAGTCCTTTGCATGGTTCTTGTACATCTCCAGCCCGTGGTAATCGTCATTGTTTGCCATGCCATTGCAACCGATGGAGGAGTGGGTGGTGTTCTTGATCATGGGCTCTGTGTCGATAGGAGCGTTGCCTTAACTTTGAGGGATTGATTCGGCCACATTCCATGGTGGTTGGGTCTGGTTGCATATATCCCTCTGTGGTTGAGTCCTTTGCATGGTTCTTGTACATCTCCAGCCCGTGGTAATCGTCATTGTTTGCCATGCCATTGCAACCGATGGAGGAGTGGGTGGTGTTCTTGGTCATGGGCTCTGTCTTGCCTGGATACATGTTTCGGTATCAGTACTGCTTGGTTGGTGGTCTGGAAGCCATTGTGTTTGGATCCATCCGATGGTGTGTTTGGTCGTTTCGACCTAGCAGCCCTTTGCGGTTGCCACACCTTAAATGTTTGTTGTTGTTGTTGTTGTTGCTTCCCGGCCAGTCAGGTATTATCTTTCCGGACGTTAAGTTGGTTTGTTTGTTAACAAATATTCCTGACTGGATGCATGGCGGAAAGCCTTGATTTAGGCTGGTCTGGTGCTGGTTTCAAGTCTTACGGGGTTGTTGATATGAGGGGCTCTTCTCATTCTTCATGTACCAATTCTTGTGTGACTATGGACTGGAATCACGGTTTTGAATGTTACATTTGAAAAAAGAAAAACCCGGAGCCAACACGAGGCTCAAGGGGCTTCCAAAAAACCAAACTGACTAATATCATCAACTTCAACTAATTCGTTCTCATACTCATCACTAGAAACATTACCACAACTTTCATCTTCACTCGATTCAAATCTGTCAAGCTGCAGATCAAACACCCACTCAGTATCTTCATCTCTGAAGACACGCATTTTATGTACCAACTTCGCCAACATATGCTGCTTTGGATGACACATAAGCTTCCTTAAATCACCTTCACAGTAATCAAACAACTCACCAAACTCCGATCTGATTTCCTGGTAGGCAGGGCATTCCAGCATGAAATGCTTTTCATCCTCAACAGTATATGCCATGCATTTCCTACAATACCTCTGTGCCCTCACAGTACCACCATCAGCCCAACGTCCAGTCACAACACTCAGCCAGTGAGCTCCCACTCTAAACCTCATGAGATCAGCAAGATACTCTGGATTTATACAACGGTCATGATCAACATACCTAGCAGGCTATGAAACACACTCAGCCATCCACGTATAATAGGTCGCATACGATACTTGATCCGAGGATGCAACCCTAGGATCCTCTGGAAGGTCACACCAACAAGCAGTCCACTTACTACCCCAAGTGCCTAGGACAACTTCTGTGTCTACACGCTCAATTTCTGTTACTGACCTGTTCAGCACAAGAGAAGTTACCTTCTCAGCATAATCCGGAACAACATCTTTAAGACACTTCATCATCTCAGCAGACCACAGCCGTCCATGTCCAGCAACAATCGACAACTCGAGGTTCTCTGTAAACGCTGCACGTAGCATCGGCGCAGATGTCTGAGCTACTAACCTATTCCAAAAGCCACAAGCCATTTTAACCCACGTAAATGATACAGGCATGCACCCCAGCTCCTCATGCAACAGTCGTTGAGATACCGACTTCCTCAACCAAGTCCCACTAACTTGTCTCAAGAACATGTTCTGGACCTTCTGGAGTGGATTACCCAATGGCAAGTTTGACGTGAGAAAGGGCAAAGACCATATTTCACACCCATATGACATAACTGGAATAACCATCGATTTGAACAACAGTACCCGTAAAGCAATCTGCTGGATGTCCCGTTCCTGAGTCTGGCGTACCACACTCCACATAGCTTTGGTTGCAGCACACCTCATAACATCCACAGCACCTTTAAAACCACGATCAGATTCCACAGTGATACCCAAATACTTGAAGGTACTGACAACCTCAATGGCCTCCCCTGCATACTGCCATGAGCAACCTCCTGCGTCCCGGGACCTGCAAGACAATATCTGTGTTTTCTGGACATTGACTGTCATGTGCTTTAGGTCACAAAACTCTTTCAGGGCATCTAGTTGAGACTGCAGTTCCACAGCTGTCTCTGCAAACAACACCACATCATCCGCATACAGAAGTAGCTGACACTTAGAAGGACCCACCTGCGCACCACTATTTGGCAAACGTTGCCTCACAAAATCTTCAAGCTCATCAATAAACAAACCAAACAGCAGTGGCGAGAGCGGGTCCCCTTGTTTCACACCAATACTGCTCTGAAAAGCCGGCCCTACCTTCCCATCAACCCGGGCATGCAAGGGGACATTTCTGTACATGGCTGCAATGGATGTTAGCATCGTTCCCCATATACCCAGGGACGCAAGCCGCTGAAGTAAGAGCCTACGATCAACAGAGTCATATGCCTTCTTGAAATCCACAAAACAACAAAACAATGGCTTTTTCTGCAGGCGGTACTTATCAATCACATGCCTAAGGATGAATAACTGGTCTGTGGTTCTCATGCCCTTACGAAAGCCAGCTTGCGCTTGTGCCCTGTGTCCATGCTCCTCAGACCACTTTGACAAGCGTTGCTCCAACACCATGCTGAACACCTTCCCAAACACATTGCCCACCGCTATACCCCGATAGTTGTCCTTGCATGTAGGGTCACCCTTTTTAAACACAGCTGAGATTGCTGCTTCAGACCATGAAACAGGTGGATCACCAGACTCAAAAAATGCATTGATTACAGCATGCACTGGCTCTAGTAACACATTGCGGAATACAGGGTGAGAGCCATCCTCCTCCTCAAACTCCCTAACTACAGCATCTTTCAGGAACTCTGCACGAATACCATCTGGACCAGCTGCTTTCCCGCGCTTTAGCTTGTTGAAGACAACAGCCATCTCATCCAACTCAATAGGTTCATTAAGCTTAGACGCCTTATGCTTAGCACCTAGGGTTGTGTCAAGTCCTAACTCACTAACCAATGCAGCAACATCAGCTGCACCTTGCTGGAGCCACGTTTGCTCACCACCACCAAAAAGACTCTCCCAATACTGTGACCACGAAACTAGATCTTGCACAAACTCACGCCTCTTGGCCCCTTTAAAGTACAACCAAAACCTACGCGGGTTATGCCTGATATCATCTCTCATCCTAGATAACAGCTTGTTGCTATGGTATCGCTTCCATCGCCTCTTCACATGGTTAAATGCCTTCCGATACTCACGAGCAGCATGTGTGTCCCCTAATTCAATGGCACGCCTCAAAGCCTTATGCTCTGTTTTACAGTGTTTGAACCAAGGATTGACATCTCTAGCACTGGCACCAGGCGAGCTCTTGACAGTTCCAAAAACACTGCATGCTGTACCATAAATAACAGTGCGCAACCGCTCGGCAGCTTCAGCTCTGGTAACTTCACCATCTGTAACTTGCCTGGTAAAACCCCGCAACAAATGATCCAGAGTGGCACCATACTCCTCGCGCTTTTCAGGGACATATTTTGGAATGGGTACCTCCCTGGCTGGTCGGCTGGGCGCCTCATGCAGGCCATTATTATACGGCTGGTGGATAGGAAAGATAAATTGACCTTCCAAAGGGTGATGGTCACTCAAAGGAACATTAGGCAAAACACGAAGCACCTGGAGCTGTGAGAACATACGCTGGTCAACCACACAGTAATCAATGATACTACGCCCCCTATCATATGTGATGGCACCAGCCTCATCGCCACAAGACCTCCCATTCGCAATAAACACCCCCGTGCCTTTGCAAAGTTCGAACAAGGCCCTGCCATATGCATTTGGCCTGCTACTGTCCTGAGTGTGCCTGAGTGGCGGAGCAAAACTATCGATCACCCCTTCAAGCTGTAGCTCACTGATAAGATCAGATACCTCAACAAAATCTGCCAATTGCCCAGTGTGGGCATTAAAATCACCAAACATGCAGACAGAACCCTTAGCAGCAAAACCTGTGACCTCCTCCTGTAACTCCTCAAACCAATCATGATATAACCTAGCAGACCCAGATACAGAGGAATATGGCTTCATGTATATGCCTCCTAAGTAGTGATCAGACCGTAAGCTCTCATGTGACAACTGTAACCATATAGACCGCTCACTGTGCTTAACCTTCTTAACATGTGTGCTGAGTGTGCACTTGACGTACGCCAAAACTCCAGTGCCCCTACCAGGTCCAATTCCATGCCCAGTGTATTCTGAACCATAGCGTATATACCCTGGCAAATCCCATCTGTGGTGCCCTACTTCTACCAGGAAAACAACATCATAGCTACCATCTGATAGCAAGCTCTGCAACTCAGCCAACTTTGTATGCCCCAACACATTGCAGTTGAGATAGAAGACCTTGACAGGCATGCCCTGCATCCCTGATACCCCAATTAACCCCCCCATGCCCCCATTGACCCCGGAAGCCCCCTAGCCACTGCTCCCATTTTGAGCGCCCCCGTTGCCAGAAGCTTCAGACCCATCCACACCTGCCACTGGCAATGTAAGTGCAGGAAGAGGGGGGGGAGGGGGAGGAGCCCATTTCTCCCCGTTCACAATAGGTACCGCCCTGTTCCAAGTCACCCTGTGGCCCTCAGCTGCTGCCTTAAATGCAAGCATTCCCTTGATTTCCTTCTTCCGCTGCTGCTCGCTCTTGGTCAGTGAGGGGTCAACCCACACCTTCTTCTCCTTGAGGCGCTGCACTACATTCTTCTTCTGCCGTAAGATGGCCTGCTGCTGCTCAGCACTGCCGACCTTCAAGACAATAGCGCGTGGTCTGCCACCTGCCCCTGCTGACTTCCCAACCCTGTAAGCTGAGCAGATCCCGATGTTTGCCCCTGTCCCCAGCTGCAACTGCATGTCCTCCGTAAGGAACTGGGTTACCACAGAGCACGTAGCCGCTTCCTTTTCGGCTGGAGAGCGGCCAGGGGTGTCCTTCTCCAGCTCAGTCTCGGGGATACCCGAGATAAACAGCTCATTCATGGACAAGCGGATCTCATACGCCTCCACCTTACCCTGCAACTCCTGCACTGTCCCCTGGACAGTATCCAGTGACTTGATCAAAGCCTCATTGATAGGGCGCTGCACTTCTTCCGCCCTCTTCACTGCCTCCTTAACCGCGACGGGAATATACACAGCGAACTGGTTCTCAACGCCCATCTGGCCCTGCTTAACCATCAGCTCAATGAGATTGGCAAGCGGAGCGAACTGCTCGGGTAATGCGGCCTTCGCCTCCTTAATCTGCGCCTCCAGCTTCTGAGATGCCCCCTGTGCAGCCTCCTTTGCAGCATCCTGTGCAGCCTTCTGGGAATTCTTGCTTTCTCGCACCATCTGGATCGTTATAGGCTAACTAATGGGACTATGTGCAGGCTACGGCGTGCTCAGATGGCTCAACACAGTTGTTCAGTCGGCGCGCGCGAAGGAGGCTCAAAGCTCAGAGCTCAATGAACCATGAAACGTGCCGTGGCAAACGATCAGCAGCATAGTAATAGGTTAATGAGACTCTTACACCTGTCTCTTCAAAGTCTACAGTGAATTCGAAGCGGGGCATGGTCGCGCCGTACAGACATGTGCGGTGGGTTCACGCATATTCACGCATATTCACCCATACCAACACTCCATTCTCCAACCACCAAGCAGCATCAGTTCACTACGCTGCGGTTCGCTGGTGTGTTGGTACGCTTCTTGCGTTTTCGTCTTGGCTGCCATCATCTGCGCATTCACACAGGACGTTGGCAGCTGCCTGCCCTCCAACGTCCTCAACGTACTTGTTTGCGCTGTAGTTCCACAGCCGTGGATGATGAGGCACATTGCCTCTTCTTGTGTGAACACCCGACAATTGTTCAGGCACGAGATGTCTTCTTGTCAGCTGTTGTACCACCTGTGTCCGCACTGTCGTCTCTCAGGTATGCTGACTTTTGGGCACTGTATTCAACTGGCAGGGTCCCTCTTCCAGTGTTGGTCAAGTATGTGGCCATCTGCGTTCGTGTCGGTCGACAATGCCACCAGTCTGGTGGTACTGATGTGGTGGACTTGCCAGACATCTTGCTTCCGGAAGATCAGTATTTAGATATGTTTGATTCGGAGTCTGATATTTCTGGTGATAATTCTGAGGATGAACTGGTTGAAGTCCTCTAGATGAGTGAGTACCTGGCTGGTATCCATTTGCTTGTTGGTATGGAACCCATTGTGTTTTGGATCCATCTGATGGTGTGTTTGGTCGGTTCGACCTAGCAGCCCTTTGCGGTTGCCACACCTTAAATGTTTGTTTGTTTGTTTGTTTTCAATTGCTTAGGTAAGGGCCCGCTCCCTTAACATATGCAAGAAGGGATTTCCCCCCTTCTCTGCGTAGTTCTCTCTCTCTCTACTCAGTGAACACTCAGATGGTAAGATGGTAACAGTGGTGTGGTGTGGTGTGTTTTTATGGTCAGTCCTACCTAGCAGCCCTCTTGCGGTCGGCCGCACCATATATGAAATGTTTGTTTGTTTTTTCTGCAGTGTCACCAATCCTCAGCATGAAGCCGCTTAACAGTGAGCACTGCTTCAGTTGGCGCCCCGCTTACTTCGCCTTTGAAATCATTCGTAGTGATACATGCAGCCACTGCTTAATGCGTATCGTCTGCAACGTCGTGGTGGGGTTTGTGGAAAGTGAATTGGAACGCCACAACCGCAGGTACTCGCTATGGCGATGTGACTAGTAGTGGCTACAACATGGCATCCGGACATAGTGAATGCCTTGGGTGACCAAACTACGCACCTTCCGCCAGTAAGCTTTGCCAAGCTGAGTGCTACAGTGCACCAAGTCAACCTCCCCGTTGTTAGGGTGCTTCATTTGCCTTTGGGTAGGTTCGCTTTGAACAGGCGGAACGGCGGTTTAGGATGCCCCACCATCCCCGGGGCCACCATAAGTATAGGGCATTTTAGAACATGCGAAGGTGTAGATGCAACGAGGCTGACGTCCCATGCCATTCGTAAGTTCTATGATCAGACGGAAAAGCTCTCTTTACCATGTGCAGATGGCCAAGTGACAGGAAGCAGAAGATCAATGTGAAGTACACACCTGCCTAGTTTGGTGGCACACTGGCACCGACGGTTCGAGTCCTCTGTCAGTAAGGGATACCATTACAATGCAGAGGTGAAGGTCCTGCAAACAGTATGTAGCTCACTAGGTCGTCTCCTGCACGTATCAGCTCGCGACTGCTTCCTTGACCACCCCCCACATTCATCCCCTGACAGGGACAACTTGAGGTCTTGGGCTACATATACAGGTACGAACTGAACGAAAGGATGTTCCTACGATGCGCACTGTTAGTTTGGCCCGGTTGGATCTACAGTAGACTTGCGCGCCGACCAACAGACTCTGCGAGGCTGCCTCAGTTCTCAACTAACAGGCCAAGCCTCCCAATATTTTCTGTCCTCAACTCAGGAGCTTGACTTCCTACCTCTACTGCCCAATCCTGCTAATTGGGCAAGGCCTGAAGTCTGGGTGTGTGGATATCTGAGCGGCTACCTTTTGCTCATGCATGCTCGTGCTTGCAGGTTGGGCGTTCCCCGGCCAAGCGCTGACGACTCCAGAAGATGAACGGCACCGGAGTATTCATGCCATTAACTTCCAGAGTTGTGAGCTGCAAAAGCAAGCGCGAGGGTACAGAAACATCAAGCAAGCGTAGAGGTACACCCCTGCAGCCGAAAGAATTTGCCGGTGACCCGGTCAAAGCATCGAAGGTAGAACTGCCGCCCCTCTCTGCAGTATCGAACGATTCTTCGCCACGAACAAGCCATGCGAGCAGTTGCGACTGCAGCAGCAGCAGCAGCAACAGCAGTGGCTATGAAAGCCTGGTAACAGCACTTGGAAATGGCGATCTTGGGGTATATCTTGGACCCATGGTACCTGCTGGACAGGGATGTTACACCGGATGGACCTATACTCAGCGCATGTATCAAGGCAGGCTTGTCATGCACCAGGTGTTTCTGCTCTGAGCACTTTGACTGATGACTGTGGAAGCCATTAAAACTACTTAAAGAGAGAGAGTGAGAGCTATTGCACAGGGCTTTCAAAGTCTTTGTCAGTGTGGGCCCTGGAGTTCACTGTTGGCTTTGGTATGATTTTGACAGTAAGAGCGCGTGCTTAGCCCAGAGTCTATGGGAAACTTCGGGGTGGGAAGGGTTCACTGTTGTCTTTCCAAATGGTTTGTCAGTCAGAGCACGTGCTTAGCTCAGAATGTGTGGGAGACATTGGGATTTTTGTTTCGTTTATTTACCCGTGTGTGATAGCTTGTGCACAGGAACGTATGCTCCTCTGGTTCCTAGAATTGTTGCATATGTCTGCACCGTATTGCAGGTGACTGCACACATGTTAACTGGAAATTCCATGGCTGCGCTTGGAACCAGCTGGAAGCTGTAAGTTGGCAGAAGCCTAATTATTATGCAGCCACAGGCTTACGTTCTGGGGGTACATTGATCACCATAAGCAAAGAACGGTTCTTGTAGCTCCATACTTGGGGTGGCCTCTAGCATCTTCTTTGGCTTGCTATAGTCTGGCAGAATGCACCCGTTCATATAGTCAGTCCCCCCAACGTGTTTTACTCAACAGGCTGACTCTGACGGGCCTAGCATGATGAACAGAGAACTCAACATGAGCGTGCCTACCTTACTGGGGCTGGTGGGACTTCTGACTCGATGGAGCATGGGGGAAAGCTGCGAAGTGCCAGTGGGTGTGCCCAGAGCGACAAGGGACCTTCGGCACACCTCCATATCTGTGCCTTTTGCCATTGGGCAAATGTGGAAGAGTCATTGTGCAGATATCTTAAGGTGCTAAAAGTCCGCTGAGTAGTGACTTTGTCTGGTGCAGAGTAGTGTGACTTTTGGCATGGGTGGATCATTTTGCTGCTTTATTTGTTCCCGACCCTGAGCTTGTCACTGCCAGCAGGAAGTTGAGGCTCACTTGGCACGTATCTGGCATTCAGTACATTCCTGCTAGGCATGGACCAGAGGGCTGCATAGTATATGGATGCTGCGTTGTATCAGGAGTTTTGAGGTTTTGAGCGGTGTATAGCTGTGTTTGGTGCTCAATCTTGAAGCAGTAACGGTTCCTTACTGTGGATGATGCATGTGCATGCATGACCGCAATCCAGGTACATCTACACCAGGATATGGATGAACAGTCTGACTTTGTCATTGATGTCCTTGATGGGAATTAGACAGCTTAGCAACGAGAGTTGTTGTGTCAGATCAGTCTGTTGCCAATATGTCCTGAGTTACATTATGGCCAGCTATATATGCATTGGGCTCATTAGGGGACCAGACTTCTGCTTAGGATTAACCTTGGGCTTGTTACACGAGTGTGGGAGGGTACTTTGCATTGCTGCATGTTCAGGACACTGTTGGACTTGAGGCAGGTATACACGACTTACCTTTGGTATAAAATTATATACGTGGGCTGGCCTGGCATACATTGGCAAGCAAGGGACTCAGGTTGGGTCGGTGGCAGCCAGTGTGAGACTTTTAAACATGAAGTTTGAGTATGTTATTGGAGCCTAAGTTGGTTCCTTGTGGGTGGCGCTGCGGCCCCACTGGCTCCCACTTTGATGACGCTATTTGGTGATCTGAATTGTGTATACATCCCGTGATTTACGACAACCTTCAAGGGACTGTACTTGGGTGTCTGACGCAGATGCCAAAGCATTTATCACCCCTAGGCATATTGTCTGGCATGCCTCAACTGACCCTCTTTGTAGAGAGATATGGCGCTTCACTTTGGGAACATTTGTAACGTGTAATCAGTGTAGGTACTACTGTTGATAGGTTTGGGACCCAAGGCAAGTGCTATGGCAAGAATGCTCTTTTGCTTTGTTGCTTTTGGTCTTGGCAGAGCAGCAGTCAGAATTGGTCAGTTCATGCTTTGGCGTTCTGTTCTTTGTGACAGCTTGAGGTGCGGGGCCTATGGCACCTTTTGCTATGGCATATCATGAAATTTTGTCATTATGCTTTGGCGTACCATTCTTTGGAGTGTCTTCAAGCAAGCTGAAATGTAGGACGTGTTTCTCCCAGTCCAACAGCAAATATGCAATCACGGACCACCTGATCACAAAGGGTCAGTTGCTTGGGAGTGACACCTGCTCAGAAGCTGTGGTGTCAACATGGACAGACTGGGTTGACTATGGTTAGGGTTTGGTGTGGTGTCAACATGGACAGACTGGGTTGACTAAGGTTAGGGTTTGGTTTAGGGTTTGAAGTTGCCAGAGTCTGCTGGGCAGGAATCCTTGTGTTATACATCAGTCTAAGCATAACTATGGATGCTTGACATATGACATGCCCAGCACATACTGACAGACCCTGCTTTTCATGCTGCATTACTCTCCCCTGTTTTATTACCTGTACCCAATCTTGGAGCACATACTGCGGCCAGATGCTTACACGAGTGAGTGGGAAGTCAGCTGCAGGCAAGGGCTTGGGTGGAACCTATGACGAGCTATAGTCTGTATGTGTGGTTGCATGTTTGGGTAGCAATCAAACAATGCAGCTAGGGCATGTTTGTGTGTGGAAGGAACAGATGTTGGCGAACCCAGCATTAGCATGTGATGCCACCGCAGCTTGATGGTCGGTGCTTAAGACAGATTGTACATCTTCTGCCAGGTCCACTGGATGGAATGGTTGCACAAATGTTGGATTTGGTAGATGTTAGTATGGCGCTCGACAGCATTTGGTGCTTCAGTTTTCCACAGGACACAGCAATTGCCTGCACTGATCTGTTGTAATGTTGATCAGCTGCAACATAAACCAAGTCATGCTGGACCTGCTTGGGTTGCCCCGCTTGTGCCATGTGACCCACTACTCTGGGTGAGGTAGCTGCTGATGGTCGCTGATGGGCCTCATTTCTAATTGACACCTGACATGTGGCACACACCTCAGCCTTTGTGAAGAACTGTGATGCCGAAAGGGGTGAATTGGTCGAGTGCATTGGTGATCGCCCTGCCTTGACTGGGGCAGCTGATGCATTTAGCTGTAAGTGACATCCCTCCGATTTTGAGCAGTATACGAGTGCTGTCGTCTTGTTTACGTTAGGTGAGTGCTGCTTGTGTGCTGTGGTTCTGAGTGTCAGTGAAACACTTGCAGGTGCGGATGTGGGGGAGCACGAATAGGGCAAAATCAAGTGCAGAGCCAATTAGTCATGTGGGCAAGGCTGTGCGGCACACATTTCAGTGCGTGACAACTTGTCCCTGCATCCATACATACTGCTTAGGTGCATGTATGATTCATGCACTACCTGAAGGAACCCTTAACAGCTTTGTCTCATCAGGAGGGTACTGACAGGGACAAGGAAGTTGGTTTTTAAGGGCCTGGATTGCACTACACCATGATGTGTTTTAGCTGTAGTTACCAGGGGGCTGAAAGGAGATGCACTTGGCATTGTATACCGGGGTACTGCTGGCTGCTGAGGGCAGGGGAGAGGTGGGGGCAAGCATCAATTGTTCCATGCAGTGCATATGCAAGCTTGAATGACAAGACGGTGGGGCTAAAATTGCCGCAACTCTAGTATATATGAGTGATGGTGTCGTGCTGGGGAACTGAGTCAGTGGTCTATACGGTGGCTGCTGGCCAGTGGTGGTTCACATGCTGACAGGAGCTACAGACTCAAGTCCTGAAACTGCACTCGGGGGGGGGGGGGGGCAAGTTGAACGCATTTGGATTGAGCGGCCCCCAGTTCACAGCAGGCATGAGATTGACACATCCCGCTATGCTACTTGCTGAAGTAGCTTGTCGATTGTGCGGCGTTCTCTGCCGTATAGTGTGCTGAAGTTGTGGGTTCAGGAATCAGGTGCTTTACTTAAGCGGCCATGGGGCAAGACCAAATGCTGTGCTGTGTAATCATGGATTCAAGACCCAAGTGGTCATGTGGCCACGGTTGTGTCTGAATGTATGATTTGGATACTGGCTGCATGGGAGCGTGATCATAGTGAACATGACTATCTTTGACTTGTTTATTTGCTTTGTCTGCTGCACCAGTCTAACAGCCAGTGGGCAGGGACAGGCATTTGAAGGCCCAGCTTGTGATTGTAATAGTAGCTCAGTCTACCATGAGGCTTCAAACAGGTGCTTTTGGCGTTGGAGACAGGGGTACTGCTGGCTGTTGCGGGGATGCAGGCAACTAGTGAAGCACCAATAGTTGATTGTGGCAGGCAGTGCATTCTGCACACATCACTCAGAATGGCAAAGAAGCAAACAAACAATGAAGGTGGACGGTTAATATGATTGCTTTCATTAGTGAATGGTGATGATGTTGTGTTGCTGAAGGTGGGGAGTGTTGCACTGGCAGCTAAGGAGGCTCGACTGTGAGTGGAGTCACGAGTGACGTGACAGGATTGGACTCAGGAACGGGCTCCCTGGTTCGTTAGCCAGTCGGATGGCAAAGAATCGTCTCCGGAATTTGTTGGATGGCATGGTTGACCCACTTGGATGAGCGCGCCAGCCGCGGGCCCAAACTCTGGCGGGCAACAGGCTCGGAAGACCTCTGAAGCTTAGTTAGGTGCTGTTGGAAGCCAGCAGCATCATCTATCCGTAGTGCTAGCAGTCCATACGTTCACGAGCTTAGCTTTCCGTTGGAAAGAGGGAGCATGCGAGCTCTATGAGGCCCGTTAATTGGCTTTAAACTCTGCCATCCGATCAGTGTGCTTGTGAGCGCCTCCCGATCCGGAGGGCGAAGGAATGGCGACAGTGGGAGTTCCTACTGAGTGTAAGAGCAAGATCAGTTTAAGCATCAGTGCATGTAATATGTGGTAGGACAGTGTGCATAACTCGCCTTTCGGCTGTACACGAGTGAGCACCGATCCATGACATTCTCCCCACCGGCAGTGCGCCATTCAGAAGACTAGTATATTCACGACTTACGACTTCATGCGATACATATGGGAAGCATAGCCACTACGCTTGCAACTGTAGCACGAGAAAAATATGCAAGACAACCTCGCGGTGACTTCCGAGCACTGCGAACTTCAACTATGCAATGGAGTAGGAATCATATGATCCACCAGAGTGTACAGAGGCGCCAAATGAAACGCCAAAACAGCCATTAATACAAAAGATTGAGTAAGGCGCACAGGCGCTTTAAAGAAGACAGTTGCTATTGACCAGTTCCATGCGCATGAAGCACTCTGCTCCATGACCAGGCTGTGTTCGAAGAAACATTGAGCTGCAGATGGCAGCCTCAAATGATTGGCGACACAATCGTGTCGCTATCATATCAGTATGAGATGCAATCACGTTTATGAGAAGATTTCGAATGGGCGACATGCTGAAAAAATGCCCATCCTCAGTCCCCGCCCTATACCGGGGCTTGTACAACGCTAGCAGCACTACAAAAATACAGCTTGTCGCTGTCTCTGAACAACAAACACTCTAGGAGATATCGATTTTGCTCTTGGCGAGAATTCACCACCATGGGCTTCATCACACAACTACCCAGACTGAGAATGTCAATGCTGTCAATCTCCAACCACGCCCTCAATACAATAAAGACTGCATTCAACTACACAGCTACCTAAAACAACCCCCCACGGACCTGCGCCTCTTATGGCGTCAGTGTTCCTTGCCAGCAGTCCTATCCTGCAGCAACTCTATCATGCCCCTCATCATTCAACTGCTGTGAGATCTTGCTTCTTGCACATAGAGGCCTCAGGAGGGCTATCACTTTGCCCAAATGCTGTACACTATCTACGCTGGCGCCATGCAAGCATGCCAGTCTTATTCAAGGACCAAGACTCCTTACGGCCCATGCAGCAACATATACGCAGGGACTCTCAGCTCAGGCTCCCATCCCAGCAACAAACTAGGGGTGCCACAGGTGCTGCATGGCTGCAAAGCTGTGCAGGGGTCTATTTCAACGTATACAGGAGTACCTACAATGATTCTGAACCAAATATGTGTGGGGGTAGCCCATATCCCCACCCATTACCTGTGGATCATGCTGAGAACAACCAGGGATAAATTTTACTGGAAATCCCAGGGATGTCCAGATGGCAGATTGCAATGGCTTTGCTGCGCCCCTCTGCTGGGGACACGGTAGTTGCACAAATAGGCCCCAGAAAGCGCCCCACATATATGATTGGGGCCCAGACATACCGGTATAGATGGGAAGGAAAGCGAAAGAGAAGAAGAACAAAAGAGAAGAAGAACCTTGCTTTGCCCAGCTTCTTCTCAGCCATTAGGATAAAATGCGGGAAATCATACCAAGAGAAAAGTGGAAACAGTGAACAGAAAAAAAATATGCCAGCAAACTGGCCGCAAACACGGCAACGCCCCGCCCAGCCCATTTTGCCGCAAACAGGGCATTGCCTCGCCCAGCGCATCAGTCGCGGCAAATCGATAAGAACATAGATCCAGACTCAGGACCTTCAAGACAACTTGGACCTGTGTGTTGCAAGGACCGAACTGTGCACAGGACATATGCAACACCAGCTGCCACCAGGCTTCATTGCCTCTCTTTCACTCAGAGGGGCTGCAGCAGCAACTTCACACCCTTCCGCAGAGACGACTAAAGAGAAGACAGCCAGTTTGACTGCACAGGCTGGGCAGGCAAACGACTAATGCCACAAGCGTCCCATCCAAGTGACGACATGACCCTACTGGCCACATCAAACGACTTCAAGCACACTCTATAGCCAACACGAGCTGCAACACGTCCCTCTTTGCTCTGGTTGACAGCAGGGATTCATTTTGACTATCAAACAAGACTACTCCATCCTCCAAGCACAAGAAACGCAGGACCTGGACAGCTTCAGTTGGGCCTTGCAAGAGACGAGTTGCGTGAGGTTCTGTGCTCACTTGCCAGTGATACTTGGCATCTTCCCAAGCCCCAACTCCATGCGCATCTTCTTGTACTCGGATTGGCTGCCCGCTCAACGCCAGCTCTAATGACTTTCCATGGGCACAGACAAGCGCCTATCACAGCACGGGCTAAGCGGCAGCGGTCATCAAACACCACAACACAACTAACGGGTATGAATTTGGTCAATAACCGCAAACGCATCTCCAAGCCGAAACAGTGCCTCAACTTTTAACTAGACACCAATTGCCCAACTCAAAGCTTGCATACAGCTGCCTTCACGCAGACCCAAACGCAGACCTCTCAGGTCACATACCATAAGCTTTAGGGTTCAGGATTGATGCCTAACCCTAAACCCTAAACCTTTCTTCATGGTTCCTAGAACCCTTCATCAGCTTGGCCAGGCAGCCCCAGCCCCATCTGCTGTGCCATCAGTAACTCCTCCTGCTGCTGCCTTTGCTCTTGCTGCTGTTGTTGCTGCTGTTGCCACTGCTGCATAGCAGCCATAGCACCTTGCTGCTGCTGCATCATGAGCTGCTGCTGCTGCTTGAGGTGTGGCGGCAGCGAACCAAGCGGTGGTGGTCGAACCTGCAGGCCACTGCCCCTATACATTCCACCGTAAGGCGTCCCACCTCCTCCTGCTCCTGCTGCTGCTTGTGGTGCTGCAAACCTTGCCCTCAAGTGAGGAGGCAAGCTCATAGGGTCCAATGCCGGGTAGCCAGCTGTCCCCACCCTACCACTACCAGGGGTGCTGGTCATACCTCCAACCTGCTGCTGCTGAGGAGCCACAGGGGTCCCCCTCCACCCCCCACCACCACCAGCAGCAGCAGGGGTCATTCCTACAGGTGTTCCCATACCACCTTGCCCCCTGCCCATCACCCCATCCGCTCCACCTGCAGCAGCTCCCCCAGAGCCCTGGTGTTCCAGCCGACCATTGGGATAGCCATACCCTGGCACCATCTGCCCATTCTGTTGATAACCAGGAGGGCCAGCATACACCCGCCCTGCCTGTTGCCCCCTCTGCACACCATAGGGACCCCCTTCCTGCGGTCTGCTCCCTACAGCTGGTGAGGCCCCCGGCATAGGGCCAGGGGGCAAGGGAGGCAGCCCCTCCTCCTCACCCCCGCCCATCCCCACCCCCTGCTGCCGCTGCTGATGTTGACGCTGGTACCGGCCCGACCCCTCCCCCGGCCACGGCTCCTCCGGCAAGGGCGGCAAAGGTGGTGGTCCCCCCTCATCGTCATCCTCAGGTGGTGGGGGTGCACCTGGTGGCAGTGGCGGCAGCTCTTCTTCTTCAACCTCTGGTGGCGGCCCAGCAGGTAGAGGAGGTGGAGGACTCCCTTCATCCTCCTCCTCCCCAGCCTGCATTAGCCCCGCCTGCCGCTGTTGGCTCTGTGACCAGTACTGCTGTTGCTGCTGCTGCATTTCCAACGGGTTCAGCACTGCTACCATACCCATGGGTGCTGCCATTACTCCAGGAGGGTACACCCCCGGAGCAGCTGCCCATGCTCCCGAACTCGCACCAGCCGCTGCGGCAGCTGCCGCTACTGCTGCTTGCATTGTTCCTGCTCCCCCTCCAGCTGCTACTGCAGCTACCCTTGCCTGAGCTGCTGCTATTGCTGCTGCCGCTGCTGCATTGCCCACCACCTGCCACTCCGGCTGCTGCTGCTGGAATGCTGCCGCCGCCCCAACCCCTGGACCATAGCTCTGATAGCCACTCTCTACCATCTGGAAAGCAGGACTGGTGTCTTCTCCATAATAGGACATCCCGCTGCCATCGTAGCTATGCCCTGTGCCGTATCCATACCCCCACCCCCCTGTATTAGCAGCTCCCATAGAGTAGTCCTGATCATGTGCAGGAGCAGGTGGAACCTCCAGCAGCAAGTCCTCATCCTCCTCTCCCCCGTCTTCATCCCCACCATCACCATCTCCTGCTGCCCCCTCCTCCCCTCCTGCCCCTTGCTCCTCCTCCTGCCTCCAATACTCCCCATCATCCCACCCTTCCTCTCCCCTTTTGTCAGCTGCACCCTCCTCCCCAGTAACTCCTCCTGTCCCCCCACCTTCCTCCTGCTCATCATACCCCCAGGTGTCCAGATCACCACCATCAAAGTCACCAGCTCCACCATCTCCATCAACAGCTTCAGCACCAGCTGCACCTCCACCACCACCAGCAGCAGCTGCGGCAGCTGCAGCAGCAGCGGCTCCTGCTGCAGCTGCCGTAACCTCCTTGCTCGGCAGGACTCCAGGTGCCAGCGGTCCAGGCAGTTGGTCCCCACCCTGCTGCTGCTGCTGCTGCTGGTATTGCTGCTGCTGGAGCTGCTGCAGCTGCATCCTCTGCATTTGGACTTGCTTCTGCCACTGCTGCTGCTGCAAGATGAGTGCCTGCTGCTGCTGCTGCTGCATCATCTCCTGCTGCTTCTGCTGCTGCAACACCTGCTGCTGTGCCAGTTCCTGCTGCTTGAGCTGCTGCTGCTGCTGCTCCTGCATGTGCTTCAGAAGAGCTGCTGCTTCAGCTGCTGCATCTATGGGCTCGAGGAACTGCACAGAAACAAGTAAATGGCATATAAACCAACCATGGGTCTAAAGTGCCGATTAATGCAACATCAACAACATCATCATAACTGCCTTTCACGTCAATGAAGCTGTACAGAGCGTCCAGCTGCATGGCATTCAGCTGCAGGACTGCAATGCACTATGAACCTGTCATCTAGCTTTAAGGACCTCGCCTATCGTTGAATATATTTGCTGCATCACTCTCCCCTTAAACTACCTGTACCAATCCTCCATGAGGGTTTGGACATTGCCACAGGGAAGCACCCAGGGTTGGCTAAACCCTACGCTTAGCTTATCCATAGTATGTATAGCTTGAACTGTCACATTGTGCTGAGGACTGGAATGTGAGTTTGAGTGACTTCAAGCTGGTCTACAACCTTCAGCGGCGACATGCCTATGTCTTATGCATTCACATCAATCATACACATGAGGATGTGGAAAGCAGCAATGGCTCAGCAGATGGGGTAGGCACAACCTGCATGTCGCTTGGTGATATCATGTCCTGTTATGCAATGTGTTATTATCCATGGCCAAAGCTCTAAAAGAGCTAGTTGTGTTTCCACATCAGGAGCTTTATCTTCTAACCCTGAAACAATTTGTCCACCCACCATAGCAAGCCTTGCATTTCTGCAACTCGGTGCCTTACTGCATGAAACAGTATCTGCAGATATGCACATGCAGGGCATGAATGACACTCCACAAGCACAACAGTCCGTAGCTGCAGTCTTCGGCAGGCTGAAGCGTACCCAAAGCCAGCTTTACCTACCCCAATGCCACCCCCTGCCTCCCGCAGGTAAGTAGCCCCCCTTCCCTCTCGCACCACTATCACCCCCCTCCTGCTCACCCGCTTCCATGCCCTTGCTCTAGGATTTAGGGTTTTGGATTTAGGGTTTTTGGGGTTAGGGTTAGGGTTTAGGTGCTTTAGGGTTTGCGGTTTAGGATTCTTAAAGGTTTTATTTCCTCTGACCCCCCTCCTGCTCACCTGCTTCCACGTCCTTGCTTTCCTCTTGCTTGCCTCCTCCCCCAGCGCCTCCCCCTCCCACATCCAATCATGATCCCCATCATCCAAGGGCCCCTCCCTCCAGGCCAAGCTGACCCCACCCCCCCGCAGCAGCAAATCCTGCCAAGGCCCCCTGCCATCACCAAAGCTGCCCAGCTGGTATTCCCCCGGGGGCCCACACAACACCTCCGGACCATACAAATTGATGTACCTCACAAACTGCGGCTGTGGCGGCTTCTTCTCCTTCCCCTCGTGCTTAACCCCTCCTGCTGCGTCTAGCACCCCTTCTTCCTCTGCTGCGGCTGCTAGTGCTGCTGCTGCAGCCGCAGCTTCTTCATCGTCGTCATCAACAGCAGCAGCAGCCTCAGCATTAGCAGCTGCTGCCCATGGGGGCTCCGGGAGCAACTCCTCATCCGTGATAACACGTGGGGGTGCGGGAAGCACCAGCCGCCAGCCACCACCACTGCTGCTTTGCCGCCGGTGCCGTGAAAGGTACATGCTGCGCTGGGGTCCAGAGATCACCGCCAGGCCTCCGCTCCCCCCACCACCGCCTGCTGCTGCTGCTCGTGCTGTTGCTGCCGCCCCTGCTGCTGCTGCGACTGCTTCTGCTGCTTCGTCCTCTTGCAGGACCATCTGCTCCTTCTCCTCCATCTTCCTGAAAGCTTCCTTGAGGTAGCATGCGTCCAGACGACCCTTGCGGGACCAGAGGTCTAGAAGGTGCTTCACCTGAAATGCAGGACAGGCACCATGGCCCAGGATAAATATATTAGGGACCAAGACTAAATACACTGGGGACCAAGATTTGGCTATGGGCTGGAGTGAACGCGAGACTGGTGTCTAGCGGATAGCGTCGAAAGGCACAGGAGGTGAGCTGCGGGGCTCTTTGCTACGTCCGGGAGGATTTTTGGGGCGTTATGCATTACTCAACACATTGGGGACCAAGCGAGATACCTGCTCAGCTATGCCAGTTGCCCACGAGCGTGCAACAGGGACAATGTGTGGCAGAAGAGCCTCATGGCGTTGTCACATTGCAAGTGCCTATGTCCTTCCGGAGAATTCTTTGATGAGCATTGCCATGACATCTTCTGCCGTTGCCCTCTAGATTTCACATGTAGGCCCTGTCTTGTAGCAGCCACTCTATCAAGAAGGAGGCTTTCAGTAAGTGCCTTCTTTGCTACACTCTAATCCCAGTTCCGTGTCTTTCAATCAGCTAATTGATTCCTAATAGGGCCCAACACATCAGCTCCCATTCTGGACCCCATGTCACTACTTTTAGGGTTTTAGGGGTTAGGGGTTAGCTTAGGGTTTAGGGTCACACCCCCAAACCAAATTAGCTTCACATCTCATGAGCGTTCCAGCGAAGGTGCCACTGTGCTGGCAGCATTCTGGAACACCCCTGCATAGCCCATTACAAGGTCTGCCAAGCTGCCCATACTCTCCACCACCTCCCTCTCAACCCCTGCCCTCGCCCTTAGCCAAGCCAAGCAAAACATCATCGCATCTCCTCTCCCCTCCATACTTCCCTCCCAGCCCGCCCGCCCTCACCTTACTGTAGCTGTCTGCACTGGACAAAGGCATGGTCTAGGATTGAGAGACCCTAAAGCCTGACCCCGAAACCTTCCCTCACTTTGCTGTAGCTGTCTGCACTGTACAAAGGCATGGTTTAAGATTGAGAGACCCTAAAGCCTAACCCTGAAACCCTAACCCCGAAACCCTCACTCACCTTGCTGTAGCTGTCTGCACTGTACACCGCATGCTGCAGGAGATGCTTCAGTGCTGCCCCACACTTGTTCAGCAGCTCCTTTGCATCACTCTTACTCAGCTGCACTTCAGGCAAGCCACTGCCACTACTGCCAGCAGCAGCAGCAGCAGCACCATCCCCACTGCCTTTCCTCCCTCCAGCACCACCATCATCCTTCCCATTCACAGCACATACTCCTGTTGCTGCTGTTGATGATGTGGCAGACTCCAGCACACTTCCTGCTCTAACCAGCATGTGGTCCATGACATGTAGCAGGCTCATACGAGGAGGACCTGGTGGGGTGCTGCAGCACACAGGAGAAACATATGCTAGGGTTTAAGGGTTAAGAGTTTTCTTGGGGGGACCTGGTGGGGTGCTGCACCACACAGGAGCAACACATTTTAGGGTTGAGGGCTTATATGGTTTAATCCATACGTGGGAGACCTGGAGGGGTGCTGCAGGACACAAGAAGACTGAGGTTTAGGTTGACAGCTTTCAGGGTTTAAGGTTCAGGCTCATGCGAGGAGGACCTTGTGGAGTGCTGCACCACACAGGAGCAACAAGTTGATCGACCATGAGCATTCACATGGTGATCATACACACAGAAAAAAAACAAGGTGTGAGAATGCACTATTAATGACACAGTGAACGAAGCAACTTGCAGGCTCCAACAGATGGGGTTGGGCAGCGATGGGAAGAAGACGAAAGAATGTGCAGCTGACTGCCCAAGACATTCTCACTGAACATACATGAATGACACTGGAACATACATGGGGCCACTGGGACCTCACCATCCCGCAACTATTGTCACAAACATTAAGAATCGAATAGTCCATCATGCAGTCGTCCTCCCTCCTTAACTAAACACCAAACCCTAACAGCACCCTTCAGTCAAAGCATCTACTGTGCCCCAGCAAAGTGCATTACTTCTTTGCGACTGACCTTACCCCATCAATACCCGTGTTTCCCCCACATGTTGTCTCATAAGCACCCTCCCCTACTGCCTATTCCAATTGCCCCTTCCAGGTACCCCTTCTCCCTTTTTCGAGTGGCCTTGACATGCCTGACATTACAAGACCCCCCAAGGTATCACTATGGCCCTCTTTCTCCCCTTCCTTCCAGTCATCCTTCCACTCACTCAATCAAAAAGCAAAACCAGCCAAAAGGTCACTCAAGACAAGGCAGCACACGCCCCCTGATGACACACAGCCCTCCACCCCCTCCCACTCACTTAGCAATCCACTCTATGAAGTGCTCCATCAGCTTCTTTGCCCCTCCCAGCTGCCCCATCAGATTGATAGCAGCAGCACTAGTCTTGGTGATAGTGGTCTTCCCACCCCCCTTCAACAGCCCAGCACACACGGCATCCAAAGCTGCCTCTGCTGATGCCCTCTTAGCAGCCACCTCTGCCACTGACACCCCTATCTTAGTGGTGGTGGCAGGCACACCCAGACCACCCGTAGCACCTCCTGCTGCCCCACCACCACCACCACCACCAGCAGCAGCTGCAGAAGGAGCGTTCAAGCTAGCTGAGGTAGACAAGCTCAAGTTCCCGCTGCTGAAGCCCCCAGGTTTGCCCCGGACCAAGTTCACAGCACTGCCACCAGAACCCCGCACCCCTATAGACCCCATTGTAGCCAAAGCTGCTGCACCTCCTGCTGCTGCTGTACCTGTATCTCCTCCTCCTCCTGCTGCTGCTGCTGCTTGTTGGCGCCCCCCTTTGCTCCCAGTGGCTCCTGCTGGTGCCATCAGCTTACTTAGAGCATCAGCAGCTGCCTTTGCTGCTCCCTGACTGCCACCATCACCACCCCCTCCTGCAGCAGCAGCAGTAGTAGCAGCAGGCCGACCAGGACCACTACCACCGCCTCCTGCTGCTGCTGCACCTCTACTGCTCCCAGAGGGGCTGGTTACCACACTTCCACCGCCACCATCACCAGTGCTGGCTGCTGCTGCTGCTCCAAGTGTAGGCCCTGATGCTGCAGTCTTGAGAACGGATGCTGCAGGAGCCCCTCCGCCTTTGCTGCTGCCACCCCCTGCTGCTGCTGCTGCTGGTTTCTGCCTAGCACCAACTGCCTCCCCAAACGGCTGTTCATACTCCATTGGCACAACCTTTGCACGTTGCGCTGCTGCCCCCTGCTTCAACCGCTGCTGCTGCTGCTGCTGCTGCTGCACCCCCTTACTCAAGCTGCCACCACCACCACCACCTGCTGCTGCTATGGCTAGCTGTTTCTGAATTGCTAAAGTAGCAGCCGCCTTAGCTGCAGCCACGGCAGGATCACTCGCCTCTGAAGAAGATTTGACTGAAGCCAGCCTGCTCCCTCCTCCTGCTGCTGCTGCTGCTCCTCCTGCTGCTAAGTTGTTCCGCTGCACCAGGGCTGCCAGTGGAGGCGGAGGAACCACCCTGGCAGGCGGCCCAGCTCCTCCTGCTGCTGCTCCTGCTCCTGCACCAGCGGGACTGGCCCGGGCCTTGGGTGTAATTGGTCGCTGAACCATGGCATTGATGCTGGTGGTGCGCCCTTTCAGCTTCTTGTCCTGCTGCTGCTGCTGCTGCTTCTTGCCAGACCCAGGCGGTCTCCCACGTTTCTTCTTTACTGCTTCACCCCCACCCCCAACCCCAGCAGCAGCAGCAGCCACAGCAGGACCAGGAGCTTCTGCAGGAGCACCTCTCCCAACACCTGCTGCCTTTCCACTGCGCTCCTTGTCCTTATCACTATCCTCCTCCTCACTACTACTGCTGCTGCTTGATGATGAAACATGATCTTGCAATTCCTCATCACTGGAGTCAAGCACCTGGCCTCGGCCCCTGCCACCACTCCCCGCCCCCTGTGCCAGCCGCCGCAGCTTCCCCCTCCCACCTGTCCCCTGCTGCTGCTCCCTCGGCCGTTTGCCATGCCCTGCTGCTGCTGCCTGCAGCCGTCTCTGCTGCTGTTGCTGGTTCTGCTGCTGCTGATGATGATGTTGGTGGCCAGCAGCAAACCCCTCCACTTCCTCAAGCTCCTCTTCATCTTCGTCACTGGAGTCACCCAGTCCCTCCCGTGCAAAAGCATCTGCTGCTGCTGCATCAGGGGTGGAGTTCCCAGGCGCCCATGCTAGCTGCTCCTCCCCCGTCCACTTGATTGCTTTAGGCTCCTCAGGCTTCCAGGTATCTTCAGGCTCATCGTGTTCACAGGGATGGAAAAGGCTGAAATGCTTGGAGAACCTGCCATCCTCACGGTCGCCATCAACGTAATCTAGTCGCCAGAGGGTGTCCAACCGACCATCCACATTACACCTGGGTGTGACACCTGTGATTGTTGCCTTGAACCACTCCCGCTCGTCTGGCCAGTACACCTGGAGCACAAGAGGACATGAATCCTGTGAGTTAATTGGCATGGATGACACATGATGATGGGGTTTGCCGCTATGCAGGTTCAGGCGTGTTCGCAAGCAACTTGTATTATAAAGTCTTATCCTGTTGGTGTTAGGATTGGGTCTGCTGCTGCAAGGCCTGCCAGGCAGGACAGGAGACTACAGACTCCATGCAGTACTGCTTCTTCTGCAAGAGATGGAGGCATACTACACATTAATAATAGCCAAGTAAGGTATCCAAGACTCCATGGACAGCTATACCCGAGCTAGGTGGTCTTGCAAGTGGCTGAGGTCCACTTGTGCCTAACAAACACCTCTGGTGGCCCTGCCAAGTTCCGTGGACCATAAGCTATCAGCATGGGACACGCGGAGAGCAACACAAGATCTATCAAAGAACTTTTTCTTGACAAAGGCTGTACATGCTCTTGACTGCACAGCATTCAAGGTGCGCTTTGGCACCTGCTGAGAGCCAAACGGTGCAACCAAACAGAGAGAGGCTTACGGGAGGCGGACTATGCTTACCAGGAGCGTCATCCCCATGAGAGGATTCGCTTCATCTGAAAGATACTGCTCCCTTGTTATCAGCCGACGACGTTTTGTGCTGTTCGCAGGATCACTGGTCCGTGGGGCCCCTGCCGGAGCCACCGCTGGGGCCACTGCTGGGGCTGCACCCTCGCTGTCACCGTTGCCTTTATCTTCCATAACGATCCCTTCAAGCTCGTTTGCATGGCCAGATTGAATCGCCCAGCGCTAGGGCCTCACCCGTCCATCATGTCCATAGGTCACAAGTTACAGCAACAAAGGACTGAGTGCCTCTACGTTTTCTCGCGAACGATATTGTGCTTGTTACTGGATTGAGAGCCGAGGTTTACAAGACAAACTGCACCAAGGCTTCTCACTCGTACGGCAGGCAACACAGGGTCACCTTCTTTGGACACTGCTTGTGAGCATAGGAACCTCTCTTCTATCCTTCATGCCGTTGCCCTTGGTTACACGTTGGTCCTGCCCATCTGTGACCGTCAAGAGGTCTGGGAACCTGCTTCACCTGGGGCTTAGCATCACATCAAGCTCGCAAAACCCTACTCTAGTGACTTGGAGGCCGTTGTGTGGCACCGGAACGACAACTTCCCCAGCAGCAGCTCCTGCGCAAGTACACAGTTCTGCCTATTCTCTGCGGACATTTTCTCCTGCTATGACGTGGTGAAGGTCTTGATAGCACACGATTTACACGATTAAACGATTAAACGTGCATTCCCCAGGTCACTCATGCCGTTTGTCTCGAAGACTAAACGTCTGGATTGTAGAACCTAGTCGTAAGGTGCGCATGTTCGAGTACAATCATCCTGCTATACACTCCAAACTGTCATTTTATCGCTGCTTTGCTGATTTCCCTGAGGTGTCATCCGATGTTGCCAAGCCACCAAATAATGAGTTGCAAGTTCGCATGGGTCTCAGTTCTCAACTCCTCTCGTCACATTGAGTAACTCATTTCATATCATTCATCGCCTTGTGGCAGTTGCTGGACTAATTGAACGGCTTCAGCTATTGGCTTCGCGCATCATCAGCAGCAGCGGCCAGCGCAGCCTGGCAGTTGGACCTGAGAATGTACAAGAGACTGGCTGCTTGTGGGATGCTTTACTGACAGCATATCGTGCACATTCGTTTCTGACAACCAACAGGTTCCAAATCCTCTGGCTGATAGGGCGGACAACTGAACAGCGCAGGCCGTCTCGAAGCACCGTGATGTGGGCTAGTCGGCTTCCCCGGCTTTTAGTGCCGCTCCTTCTCTCCCTTCTCTCTCTCCGGCTTCTTCAGCCAGCCCAGGCTGCCGAAACCACCGTCTGGGGCCAATGCGGAGGGACCACAGGGTGCACCGGGAACTGGTGCAGCGACTCAGCATGGCCGGCCGTCTCTTGCCCATCCACCGCCAGCTGCGTGCGTGTAAACAACTACTACTGGCAGTGCACCCCCAACAACCTGGAGGAATGGCTTAAAGAGGATGGTGGAACGTTAGACCTGAAGGGGGAGTACCAGCAGCAGCAGGAACTCATTGAGCAGACCATGCATGTCAATGAGCACACTAGCGGCCCTTTGGGTCCTTGGGATCAATGTGGTGGTATCAATGGCTGCCCAAACCCCAAAGCCTGTACTGATGCTCCTTGGTCCGGTGTCAGCTGCCCCTCTGGTTACACTTGCATCCGTCAGGACAAGTACTACTACCAATGCAAAAGGGATGACACGGTTCTGAACTTCTCTCCCCCACCTCCTTCCTCCCCTCCTTCCCCTTCCCCTTCCCCCTCCCCAAGCCCAAATCTAGCATCTCCCTCCCCAAGTCCTTCTCCCTCCCCTAGCACCTCCCCCCCTCTAGAAGAGCCCGAGCTGACCCCAAGCCCCAGCCCCAGTCTCGAGCAGGAGCCTGAACCCTTTGAAAACGCAACCTCAGCCCTGCCTCTCCTCCTCCCAAGACCTTCCCCCTCCCCCTCCCCAGTTCCCAGACCCACCCCCTCTCCCTCCCCTGTCCCATCCCGTTCCCCTGTTCTCGCCCTCCCCAGCAACACCAGCAGGGCAGCAGAGGATGAAGCAGTTCCACCAGGAGAGGAGGTGCCAGCTGCTGTTGCTGCTACTGCTGCTAATGCCACAAACGCAACAGAGCCAGCTCCAGGGCCAGCAGCAGCAGCAGGTAATGAGACAGAAGCTGGGCCAGAGCAGAAGCTGGAGCCTGTGACTGTCACCATGACATGGCCAGGTAAGAGGGAGCAGATGGTGGTGGGGGGGGGGGGGTCCTTAAATTTTAGGAAAAGTAGGCACAGTAGATAATGGGGTGTTTAAGCAAATGAGGCCATGGTGACCTGGCCAGGTGAGGGCAGCAGGGTATAGGGTGTAGGGTTTACCTAACCATATTTACGTAACCATAAAACCTAACGGATGCCATGGTGACCTGGCCAGGTGAGGGCAGCAGGGTATAGGGTGTAGTGTTTACCTAACCATGTTTACGTAACCATAAAACCTAACGGATGCCATGGTGACCTGGCCAGGTGAGGGCAGCAGGTAGAGAGGGGGGAATGGTTAAACTTAGGAAAGGGAGGGACAGTACATGAAGGCGTGCTTTAGCAAGGTCATGCCTATCACCCTGACCTGGGCAGGCGAGGGGGCCAGATGGTTCGGGGTTTGTTTATCCAAAGAAAGGAGGCACATAAATCTAAATGGGTGTTCCAGCAGAGGAGACATAGTGACATGGCCGAGTAAGGGCAGCAGGTGGAGGGGCGAGGGGGAGGGCGGTAATCTGGTAGAGTAAGGGCGACAAAGGGACGAGGTGTTCGCTTATGGGTGTTGTATCAAAGGGGGCCAGGGCAAGTAGGGGACAGTATAGACCAGGGCATTGCTTAGAGGGGACCTGTGCAAGCATGGGACGTTGTATACAAAGGGTGTTGTATAACTTTCCTGTGGGGCCCAGCAGCAGCAGCAGCAGCAGCAGTCGATGCAGCCTGGTAGTCTTGCAGCATGCATGTGTGTGCATTGCTCATGTCACGAGGAAAGAAGGGCCTGTGCAAGAATGGACATCTGAAATGACATGCACTCATCTTTCAGCCCAAAGCTTTGAATGTGGGATGCCCAGACTGTATGGTGCATGTCTTCTCCTGTCAGCTTTAGGGTTTAGGGTTTAGTACTGGTCTGGTCCTGCCAGAGTGAGGGTGCTGACTACATGCTGCTAAACTTAATGCGGTTACCTAGATACCAAGTTGAGTTTAACTGTATCTACGTTTTGCATGTTTTGCCGACTGCTTGTGTCTGCATGGGGAGGCTTTAGTGAGATAGATCATTGCACAGCTTTCCGGCGGTGCAGCACATGCAGCATGGTTGCAACTATTATATCCCTTGACTGAACTTTTTGCTGCTCTTGTCCTTCCCAAATGTCTTGTCACTGAACATTGTGCTGCTCTCTCCCCTCCCCCAATTACTGTCTTTGAACGTCTTGCTGCTCTCTTTGCTTCCCCAACAGCCCAATTTTCTTCCTCAACTCTCGCTGCTATCTTCCCTTCCTCAAGTTTCCCTCACTGTTCATCTTGCTGCTCCCTTCCGGCCCCCAATCTCAACCACTAAAGATGTTGCTCCTCCCTCACTTCCCCAGGTCCCCCAGAGAAGGTCATGATGGATTATACACCAGCTGCGACCAGAGTTTAGGGTTTACTAGTTTACTAGTTACCTAAACCTTCACTGAACACCTTGCTGCTCTGCATCCCTCCCCCAAATTCTTATTCACCAAACCTGTTGCTCCTCCCTCACTTCCCCAGGTCCCCCAGAGAAGGTCACGATGAAATAAAAGATAGGATTTAGGGATTAGGACTTGAACATCTTGCTGCTCCCTCACTGCCCCAGGTCCCCCAGAGAAAGTAATGATGGAAACAAATCAGGGTTTAGGGATTAGGATTTGAACATCTTGCTGTTCCCTCACTGCCCCAGGTCCCCCAGAGAAAGTAATGATGGAAACAAATCGGGGTTTAGGGATTAGGACTTGAACATCTTGCTGCTCCCTCACTGCCCCAGGTCCCCCAGAGAAAGCAATGATGGAAACAAATCAGGGTTTAGGGATTAGGACTTGAACATCTTGCTGCTCCCTCACTGCCCCAGGTCCCCCAGAGAAAGTAATGATGGAAACAAATCAGGGTTTAGGGATTAGGACTTGGAACATCTTGCTGTTCCCTCACTGCCCCAGGTCCCCCAGAGAAAGTAATGATGGAAACAAATCAGGGTTTAGGGTGTAGGACTTGAACATCTTGCTGCTCCCTCACTGCCCCAGGTCCCCCAGAGAAAGTAATGATGGATTACACACCAGCTGCCACCCGGGCTCTTGCAAACATCACCAGCCTGCCCCTTGCAAACATCACCTCAGACACAGTGCCAGCCAGCAGCAGCGGCCGCCGCCGCCTTCAGCAGGAGCAGCAAACTACAGTGCAGTTCAACCTTGTCAGCGCAGACCGCAACGAGACCGTCCGCGACTTATACAGATCCATTGCCAGCAATGGCATTTACGATGCAATGAGGGCTGAGGGGCTTACAGTTATGCCAACAAGCATTGAAGTCACGGGTCAAGATTCACCTGAGTCTAGGAACAGAGAAGTGCCACTCACAGCCCCTCCACCTGAAAGCCCCAGTAGTGAGGATAATAGTAACAATGTTGGTAAGCTAGTGGGTATAATTGTCGGCTCTGTGCTAGGGTTTTTGCTCCTATGTGCGTTAGCGTTTGTGCTCCTCCGTTGCTGCCGTAAGCGCCGGCATTCCGAGAAGGAAGCTCGAGTGGAAACTCCCGGGAAGCTGCGTGAGAAATATACTAGCCCCTCCGGTAATGTGAGCGTTGCGGGCAGTCAGGCGGGGACGTCAACCAAGCAGGGGGGTCTGCCGGCCAGTCCTACTTTGAAGAATGTGCAGTCTGCTACTCCCCGTGGTAGTGTGAGCTCAGAGGAGAAGGTTGAGGATTGGATGACTGGCAGCAACAAAGGGAGTGACGTTGAGTGAGTGGGGGGGGGGGGGGGCGGGGGTGCGATATTGGCAGGGTGGAGAGGGGTGGTGCGGGGTATGTAGGGTAGGGTGGAAGGGGGTGAGGGAGGTTAGAACGGGGCACGAAGTGGGGTGGGGTGGTGGGGTGGGGGGGAGGTTATGTAGGGTAGGGTGGAGAGGGGTGAGGAAGGTTAGAATGGGGCATACAGTTGGGTGCGGTGGGGTGGGGTATGTGGGGTGGAGTCGGGTACGTAGGGTAGGATGGAGGGGGGTGAGGGAGGTTGGAATGGGGCACAAAGTGGGATGGGGTGTGGTACGGGTGTGTCTTGAGGGGGGCCAGAGTCAGGGAGGGTAGGTTCAAGTCGGGTTGAGAGGGGTGAGGGAGGTTGGGTTGAGGTGGAATTGGTGGGGTTGATGAGACAGTGGGGTGGGGGTGGATGGGTGGGGAGGGTCAGGGAGGGTGGGGTGGGGAATAAGATCAGTTCGCAGATAGGATGGCCGGAGAGTTCAGGGTCCATGGGGTGGTGATGTTTATAGGGCGGAAAGGGGTGAGGCAGGGTGGGCAGGGCAGAAGGTGGAGTCGATTGGAGTGGGATATGCATGAAAGGTGGAGAGGGGTGAGGGAGCATGGGGTGGAGGGTGGAGTGGATTGGAGTGGGGTTTATTGGGAAGGGTGGGTGGGGGGCTGCGGGCTGAGTCGGGTGCAGTGGAGTAAATTTGAGGTTGAGGTCGGTAGGGGAGGGGAGGGGACTGGTGTGGTGAGTTGGCAATGGATTGAGGGTTAGGTTGGTGGTAGGTAGGTGGGCATGGCCACAAAATGGTGAAAGCATGGTAGACAGCCTCATTTTGTAACACTAAGGCACACTATTGACAGGATGCTTGACAACAATGGCACACTCATAGGGTTGTGGCCGGTCGTGCCACCTAAGTGCGTTCCTCTGGGAACGTTGCAGTGCTTTTTAAATATGACGTAAAACAGCGATGATGGCACTCTTGATGGACCATGGTGCTGGGATAAGGAACATATGAAAAGCTCTAGGGATTTACAGCATTATGATGTTTAGACCCTAAACCTTAGTCTCTCAAGCAGCTACAGGCAGAGTGCAGAACACTCAACAGGCACGGCTCAACATGAGGTGTGGAGGGTCCTTGGGGACGGTCCTTTGGGCATTATGCATTTATCAACACAAAAATTGGATTGCGCATTGTATCAATGGACATATTGTGGTTATATCTCTGCAGGTTGGGTCGCTACGATCAAGACTATACCCAGAGCCCTGACAAGGGCAACTACGCTAGAGTAAGCTCCCTGCACATTGTAGGAGCCACCACTGCAACAGGTGCTGCCGCAGCAGCAGCAACAGCAGCAGCCTTGGCTAAGAAGCCTCCTCAAGCTCCAAGCAGCAAGGGCCATGTAAACCCTAACACACCCGCTGCCAATGCCCCAATCCCCAGCAGCCCTATGCTAAGCCCTAGCACACCGGTAACCCCTGCACTCCAGCCCTCCGCTGTCCCTTCTACCCCGATCGGCGCTGGGAAAATTGAAATCGGATCTCATCCGATTGAGGTGGTTTTGCCGAATGATACCTCCTTTAAAAGCGCTGAGAAGGCGGGGGAGGTGGCGGCCCGGTTGACTCCAACTAGGAGCCCAGGGGGACAGGCAATCACTGCTGCTGGTCTACCTAAGCCAGCACTGAGCAGCTTTGACGCGTCGGGAGCAGCAGCAGGAGCAGCACCAGCAGCAGCAGGTGTAAGGACTGCATGGAAGCCTCCTTCGTCATCCCCTGAGATCCCGGCACTAGATCGCACGGATTCTGGTGGGGAGGTGTTGTCACCGTCTAGGGCTCAGCCGAGAGCGTCACTAGGGTTCTTGACAGCGAAGGTTTTAGGTTCTAGTGGGCCTGGGTCTCAGCAGTGGTCGGGTAAGGCTCTCCAGGCCCCACCCCCACTCCCTCCACCACCGAAGGATGAGCCGCAGACGGCAGCAGCAAAGTATGCGGCACGGCAAGCAGCATTGGCGAAGCAGCAGGAGGAGGAAGAGGTGTATGAAAGTGGGGATGAGGCGTTTGGTACGCCTAAGAGTGAAGTAAGCACTGCTGCTAGTGATTTCAGTTGGATTAGCACGAGGAGTGAGGCTGGGGGTTCTGCTTCGGCACCAGGGTCTGCCAGGAGTTACAGGACAGCAGGGACTGGAGCCAGCAGCACCAGGACAAGCACTTCAGGTGAGAAAATGATTTATACACCCTGACAAGATGGTGAGACATTCTTACAAGGATGGTGATGTACGTAAATCAAAACAAACAAAGTTCAAGGTGTGGCTGCACCAAGGCAGGTAACATGGATGGTTGGTGACAGTTATAATATAACATGAATGGTTTGTGAAGAGATGTGACCAGAGTGTAAGCTACGGGAAAGTGCTGCCGAGGCCACGCAGGGGAGGAGAGGGGTTGTGGGTGAGGCAAGATCTCCCTTTGATAAACTCATGTAGAAGCTAGATTGTGGTTCTTCTTCAACAGTAGGTTTGAACCTTTCAACTGGTTTCGGAGGGCTTCGTTCATAAGCTAGACTTCTGGCTGGCCATTACAACCCTTCAATGCTGAATCATGTGCATGGCTTTGCTGCATTGAATGCCGCTGTGCTATTGGCAAGGATGTCAGGCGCTGTTGGAAGTTTGGCATTAGGGTCTAGGGACTAGGACTGGGGTTAGGGTATCTCCAACTAAAATCTCAATATCGCAAGCCATTGTCTGCATCTACTTCAATGAAAGACGTAACAGTCCCACCAGCAGGGATGTCTGGGGCTGTTTCCCCGTGCCAGCTTCGTATGAATAACTATGTGGCTCAAAACAGTACTGAATGAGCTTCCTTGTCTTTTCCCTTGCCTGCTGCAGTCAGTGAAGCGGCAGCAGTCATCAGAGGTGCCTCTCTCAATTCGCACCCGTAGGTGTCACCAGGTGATAATAGTGTCACCCATGAGCGTCACCCTGACATGGCCCGTGCTATGCCCAGCTGGCAACAAACATCTGGTGGGGAATGATAACTAGTGGGCCCAAAATTGTCATTCTATCCGACTACGGCACTGTGACTGCTGTGACTGCAGTACAGTATGCTATTCTGAAACTTAATGTAACGTCAATATTGGCGAGTGATATGGTCAGTGATATGGTCAGTGATATGGTCAGTGATATGGTCAGTGACAATATTGATATTCAACTAGTGCAGGCAGCTGTAGACTGTTGGTGTATGAAAGGAGACAGGTAATGGGTTATGTTCAGGGAGGTCCCAATGTGGAAGCTTTGCACATAATGTGATGGGGTTATATGAAGGCTTATGGTACTCTCAGCCTCACTTGATGTGTCCGAGATTACATTTTGGTCTATCTATAGGCAGCTGGCTCAAGATTGCAACATTTGCCATGACAGTGCTGCAAAAGGCTCTGGTAAGTTATTAGCATCTGTTCTCTGATTCTGTGACTGATGGCATTGCAGGAAGGTGGGCTGGGCATGGGATGAACCGTCCCACAAGGTGCTCCAGATAACCACCAGGGTTATCTTCTTGACCAGCTATACGTAGTTCTATTGCCTGGTTTTGTGTGTCAGAGTTATTCTATAATTAGTTTTGAAAAGGTAGAAGCAGTGAGGACGCAGACAAGGGGAAGTGTAGACATGTATCCTGTACCCACAGACAGAGTAGATGGTAGTTTGGCTATGATTGGCTGGTTTTTTTGGTGTGAGAGGCATTGGTTTGCTGGGTACATGCTATTAGACAGAAGGTGTCGTGCAATGCCTGCAACTGGGTGCACCTGGATGCCGCCTGATAGATAATTGATGATGTTGACTTTATTCCTGTGAGCTTTTAGGGTTTGGGTTTAGGGTTTAGGGTTTAAACCCCTTCACACTTTACTCCTGTGAGGGAGCTGCAGGGGTACTGTATTAGATAGGGGTTGGATGTTTCTTTCAACTTACAGTGTGGCATTGTAAGCAGGCTCCTTGGCTGTAACATATGGTTGGTTTGATTACCAATACGGGCAGGTGCTTTTGCTTCACCTAGCACACTGTTAGAGGATCTACTCTTGGGAAGCCAGCAACAAATATCGTTAGCTCTTGCAGTTGTTCAACCATGTGCTGGGCACTTCAAGCACTGGAGCAAGGTAGTGCTAGAAGGATTGACAGGACAGCTTGTTTGTGCAGCACTACCAGGCTATTGGCATGGACAATATGCAGGAGAGTCGTCGTTTCATAGGTTAATTGTCATGGAAACTGTGATACATGACACTCGTTGTGAGCCAAGGTGCTAATGAAGTGCAGGGTGGCCTCTGGGGGTTGGCACAGTGCACTAGTTGCTGGACAATACCGCTTGTTGGAGCCATTGAGAAGCAACCAAGCAATCCACTAGTCAAGGTGCAGGGCAGCAGCTGTTTTGGCATGTCTTCCTTCTTGCTATGCTGGGAAGTTTAGTAGATGTATGGTTGCCAACGTGTTGTTGGATGTGGCAGCAATTGTGGTCACTGGCACCAAGGCGGATGTATTAAAGGGTTGAGGCATGCAGATCTGAGATGCTGATTGAGGATCTATGCCAGGCAGGAATTTGCACAGCATGTGCAACCGCCAATCACTGCTGACATTGAGTTGTGCTGTGCAAGCTCTATACTATTTGTATCAATGGTGTGACATATCCGCTACGCAGCGTGCAGTGACCGTGAGTACAAACTTGGCCCAATGATGGCCATTCTGACAGGCTGAGGGATCCTATGGTGGATCCGTTCTTTTCAGGAGTGGCAATTGTGTTAATAATATCCCAATGATATGTAGTCGTTTGACAAAGGCCCCAGAATGAGCACTGCTCAGTCGCAAGTGCCCTCTTTGTGGAGGTCTAGGCTTTAGTTGATCAGCACAACAGGAACCTTATTGTTTCCATAACGTAGATTAAGCAGGGGTTTGTCAGTGGGTTCAGCAGCTGTACTTTCAAGTGTGACATTTTCAAGTGATGGGCTCTGTCTTGCCTGGATACATGTTTCGGTATCAGTACTGCTTGGTTGGTGGTCTGGAAGCCATTGTGTTTGGATCCATCCGATGGTGTGTTTGGTCGTTTCGACCTAGCAGCCCTTTGCGGTTGCCACACCTTAAATGTTTGTTGTTGTTGATTGCTTGTTGACCAAATGACAGGACTTGCTGCCAGCACAGTGTGGGCCAATCTCACATATGTTTCATGGCCACACGTTGTTGTGTATAGTGCTTCATATGTGCTGATGGCTTGGGGGCCACTGATCGTAGATACAGACCTGACTGAGAAATGACTTTAATATTGCAGGATGTGGTCGGATCAAAGTATGAGATCAAGGCAGGCTATTTTAATATGTTGATGAGAGCGGCCACTGCACAGCTTTCGGGCCGTGCAGCACCCGCCACATGAGGCAGGCTATTTTGTGCTGCTTGTTCTGCAGAGTGTCGTAACATGTTTGTATCATTGCCTAACAAAGCAATGCAATCTAGCCTTAGCAGGCAGGCACTTGAAGCATCTTGGCCAAGCCACAGGAATTATGCTTCTTGGCAGAAGAGGTTCAATAAACTCAGGGCTGAACTAGGCATGCAGGAGGAAACCTTACAAGCAAGAGTGAGAGAGGGACACCTACCTAGCTTTAGGGCATATGTCAGGTGGAGTATATATGAAAGAGACAGGGCTGTTCGGGAGGAGGGTGCTAGGAATAAATCTACTTTAGCGACATATATGCAGCATTACAATGACGATATTAATTATTTCAAGCCGCAGCCATATCTGTGCACAGGCCCTCTGAGCAAAGGCATGGAACTCATTATGCAGCTGCGTGCAGGTATTCTTAAATTTTTGTTTGTTTTGTTTCTTCCTCTCAACGCTATGACAGCAAAATTCGGTACGCAGAGCGCTAGCAGGCAAAGTGCACGTAGGGAGTGCTGCAAGTCCTGTGATCTTGGCCCTGAATTGGGAGGTGAAGTTGAATCTCCTGAACACTTCTTGTTTGACTGTCCTGTTTACCAGGCACAAAGGCAAAAGCTGTGGGAGAAGCTGACTTCTGACCCTGATGTTGCTGCAAAATGTCAGATATTGGATGGCAAATCTGATGAGGAGAAGCTGCATAGCATGCTTAATGAAGAGTTCTGGGGTGTAGACGTCGATGAGGAGTCTGGCTTAGTATATGGCCCTTTCAAGCATGCATTTAAGTGTATAGCTAAATATGTTGCAGCTGCTTGGAAGATTAGGAATGCTTATGCTCACCCTTCTGATGTGGCGTGAGGTCCAAACAAACAAACAAACAAAAATTTAAGGTGCGGCAACCGCAAAGGGCTGCTAAGTCGAAACGACCAAACGCACCATCGGATGGGTCCAAAAACAATGGAATCCATACCACCAAGCAAGAGGAATACCCAAGCAGACATCCAACTACGGACACGGCAAATAGTAGCACCAGCAAACAAATCACCAGCAGGAGACTGATTGGTGTGTCCAAATCAAACACAATCCAGAGCACCAACCAAGCAGGATGTCCAGTAAGTCCACCGCATATGTACCACCCAAGACGTCCAGCACACCAACCAAGGCTAATACCCAAGCATGTAGCTATCTAGACTTCAACCAGTTCCTCATCAGACGAATCACTAGGAACATCTGTCTCCGACTCCGAATCAAACATATCCAACCAATGGGGTTTGTTACCAACTATTGCTTGCACCCGGGCTTACAAGCCCTCCTTGCTTTCTTAAGTAGGAGGGAGGCTCTTACCCCCATTGGGGCAGCGGAGGTTTTGGGTGATTTTGACCTAGCTGCTGGACCTCATGTTTAGGCATATATTGTCATACATGTCGAAGTTTACCCGTATTCTGTTTCCCCTCGCTGTTCTTTGTGACAGCTTGAGGTGCGGGGCCTATGGCACTTATTGCTATGGCATATCATGAAATGTAATAATAATATCATTGCCTGGGGTTGACTGCTGGGTGGCAACTATGCACGATTTCTGTTCATTTAGAGGCCCTGCCAATCAACTCAGGGCAGATAGTTGCCACACCTTAAATGTTTGTTGTTGTTGTTAGTAAAAGGAACTTCTACTCAGGCTATAGCAGGTTGTGTAACAGTGCTCGGCGGAGGATGGTGAATTGCACGGACGGGAGTAGGTATGTTCTCACGTGTCGAGCATGCGGAGATGCAGGCACTGTTCTGGCGCATGTCACAGTGGTCTAGATGGCACCGTGTAAGTCAGTCGGTACTCACCGCTTCCACACTCACTGACAAGAGACACAGTGGAAAGGGAGCAGGCACTGTCCACATGAGTTCATTGTACAGGAAGGTTCGCAAGCCCCGGCTGCGCGCCTGCGCCTGAGTCCCGCCGGACCGCAGCGGAGGGCCACTGATGCAATCGTTCAACTTGAAGCGGTCAATACATCCTCGTGCAAAAAGTAACACTATTCTCAATAATTATGCTCATGCATGCGCGTATATATGCTGTATTGCTTGCTCGGCTGCTCAACTCAGACTTGAGAGTGCGATGTGGCTGCCCAAGCAAGAGACTTTGTCAGACGCCGCTTCATACAAACAAAAACAAACAAAAATCATAATCGGCACCGTCGGTGGCATACCATCAATACGATGCTGGTCGTCTGGGAATTTTACCTCAAATGCCTGCAGTCACAACACTGGGCTACGCGAGGGTACCACAGTCGGTAGGTCAGTTATCAGCCACCGCCTGCTGTCAGCAGGCCCCTAATCTATCAGCCACCGCCTGCTGACAGATTAGCGGCCTGCTGTCACGTTGGTCATCACAGCCTGCTGACACAACGAATCCTCACAACTTACATACAAGTACGGTACATACACCGAGGATCCTGGAACACTGGACCACCAAAAACATAAGCTGGCAGTGTAGCTCCCGAAAAGATGCCACCGATAACTAGCGAACAACTCAACTATACATCTCCTGCCACCCTAGTGCAACCCCTAGGGACACATCCAACAAGTAGCAGGGCCAACTCCGTTCTAGACAGACCAAATGCTCCTGCCTCCCACGAACAAAGTAGTGCAATTTGATGATTTCCTCATGATGCATGACCAAAATGAAGAACAGAGTGACACACAGCCTCTTCCAACTGCTGTGTTATTCAGCCACCCGAAAACCTTCCCCGCTGACTGCTGGAGCCTTACATGTGATGTCAATGAAATACACTGCTGATGAAGTTACATGAGACTCAAGCACAAAACCGCCTGAACTGCTGCTGCTATTACTAGCTGCTTAGTTGCCTGGCACGAACTTGGTGGCATAGTTCCATGCATTGTTGCCGGAGGGGTCAGCCAAGTGTGCGTCCAGGTTGGCGATGGGGCCCTGGCCGGTGACAATGGCCTGCACGAAGAAGCCGAACATGCTGAACATGGCCAGGCGGCCGTTCTTGATCTCCTTCACCTTGAGCTCAGCCAGGGTGTCTGGGTCGTCAGCCAGACCCAGGGGGTCGAAGGCCTCACCGGGGTACAGGGGGTCAAGACCCTCACCCAGGGGACCACCGTTCACACGGTAAGCCTCAACAGCACCCATCAGCAGAACCTGGGGAGCAGCAGCAGAAGGGCACGGGGAGAGTAGGGAGTAGTCAGCATTTTACTGATACACAGGCTTCACTTAGGCTCCTTAGTTACATCTGCTCATGTTGCTAAAATGAACCATGTATGCCTGCAGGATATACTGCTTTGAATTACATCAGTCTGCATGCTATTGTAGAACGCTGTTGCTCACACCAACTGATTCTTCAGGTAGACTCTGGTGAAAGGCATGCCACTGGTGCCAATGACAGAATTGAATGAACTGATATGGCCAGCTGCACTTCATACAATACTTTAGCTGCTAGCCACTTCCTTCACAATAACCTGACTGGGACCAAGATTCAGGCATATAGCATTGAGGTGAGACAAGGAATACCACTAGTAGGCTGACTGGTACTACTAGAGGGACATGCTCAAGGATCAGTCAATGACTCTGTACTCAGCCAACACCTATTCAAAGCCCTATCCTCACCTGGATGCCTAGGGTAGCCAGGATGGACTGAGCGTGCACCAGGTTCTCATTGCCCAGGTAGTTCAGGCCACCGTCCTGGAAGATCTGGGCACCAGCCTTGAACCACACGGCCTCACCGAAGGGGATGCCGTTCTTGGCCAGCAGCTCGGGGGTGACGCAGCCCAGGGCGCCCAACATGGCCCAGCGGGCATGGATCACCTCCAGCTCGCGGAAGCGACGGAAGGTCTCGGGGTCAGCAGACAGACCAGCGGTATCCCAGCCATAGTCGCCGGCGAACTCACCGGTAAGGTAGGAAGGGGTATCGCCCTCGCTGAAGGGACCTGTCAAATGAAAGCATTTGCCAGCAGGTCAGCTGAGAACATGCTCAAACATAACGATCCACCTGATAGCGATGCGTCAAATACGAGCTAGTCAACGCTCGAAACATACAGCAGGATACATTGCTGCTGCATGGGGAACATGCAACGCTGCATTATCGCAAGACATGGCTGCAAAGATCCAGAATCGTGTTGTGGGACAGTCGACAATGAACACTGCATTATGACAAGTCGATTGCTGCCATTCGATACTTACCCAGGAACTTGGGACGGTCGGGACCGTACCACTCGATGGCAGCGCGAGGCACCACAGTGGAGGCCTGCAGTGAACAGGAGCAAGAGGTCAACCTGGGACCTCTCTGCAGTTGCGCATCGCGCCCTATCTAAACTCGCCCATCTGCTGCTGCATTATAGCCGCTGTAACGCTGCTATCCGACAACAACTGCTACGTATACATAGCCAGGTCCGTACCTTGGCACCGCGCACGGGGCGGGCCAGAGTGGAGCCAGCGACGCTCTTGGTTGCAAGTGCGAATGCCATCTTGTTTGTTACTGTGGAGACCCTTGTATGTTGTGTAGGGAGACACCTGATCGACGCCTCTACCAAGCCTTATAATCGCCTGTGCTTTCTGCATGGGGCATTCAAGCGCGAAACAGATCTTGGACTTGCATTCTGATTGGTCGAAGCCAGCGTGGTGTCTGGTCAACTGCTGATCCGATCTGAAACGGCCAACTGCCCATGACTAACGGCAGTACGGGTCGCTTTGAAGATCGGATTCCTTCATCGCTTTCAGCGCTCTATTTAACCTTTGCGCGAGCCTCAGAGGAGTACTCTGTCCAGACCCAGTACAGGCATACCACAACCCAACACAATGGCTGCTGTCCTTTCCACCAAGGTTGCCTCTGGCGCTGTTGCTGGCGTGTCTCGCCCCAGGGTGACCAGGGTAAGGCCTGCAGACTTTGCCCTACTGAGCTGCTGCTCTTAGAGCTGTTTTGAGGTCCCAACTTCACTTTGCAGGGCACACGCCAGGTGGCAAGGGCTGCCATCGAGTGGTATGGTCCTGACCGTCCCAAGTTCCTGGGTAAGTAAGCGATGGAGCGGACTAAGGACTAAAACTTGCAGCTCTTGTGCCTAAGCGCTTGTCGTTGGCAGTAATGCGGGTCATCAGACACAAGCAGATGCATACACCGTTGCCTTTTGATGAGCAGCTTGAGGTCATGTCTTGTTCACCATCCGTGCTGATTGTCCTTTTTCAACGCTTCCTACGTTCGCATCGCTCGATTTATACGTGTCGTAGAATGCGTCCAACACGTAAATGCCTATTTGATTCAAGGCAGTCCCATAAATCATAGCCTCATTGCCAACGTGTGCGTTCTGACGAGCACTGCAGTGACCTAAAGACTGTTACTTCTGCTGCTCTTCCTTGCAGGCCCCTTCAGCGAGGGTGACACCCCCTCCTACCTGACCGGTGAGTTCGCCGGCGACTATGGCTGGGATACCGCTGGTCTGTCCGCTGACCCCGAGACCTTCCGTCGCTTCCGCGAGTTGGAGGTGATCCATGCCCGCTGGGCCATGTTGGGCGCCCTGGGCTGCATCACCCCCGAGCTGCTGGCCAAGAACGGCATCCCCTTCGGTGAGGCCGTGTGGTTCAAGGCTGGTGCCCAGATCTTCCAGGACGGTGGCCTGAACTACCTGGGCAATGAGAACCTGGTGCACGCCCAGTCCATCCTGGCTACCCTAGGCATCCAGGTGAAAATAGGGCTTCATCAAGATGGTTAGGTATTGTAACAGCATTGCTTTGGCATGGGAGGCTTCCTGCTGTGTGCCTGATAATGCTTCTAGGACTTGATGTGCCATGAGGCCAAGTATCTGTTCGGTTGCTGCGTGACTGGCATTTCCTCGTAAGGGGATTGTCTTAGCTGCTTGTTGCTCTCCTTGGCTGTTCAAGGAGCGTGATGTCCTTCCTTTACAAAGATAGTTTGGCGAGCAGCTGCATACAAAGCCAACGTCAATAAGCAGAAAGTAAAGGCTTGATTATTTGTTACCAGCACCTGAGCCTGCTAGTCGCCGCGAGGGGATGATGTGCGCAACTGATAGGACACTACATGTTCAGTGGAGGAAAATGTATCAGTCCCTGCTTTCTGCTTGTGCCTCTGCTGCATACAGATTCTTGGTTGGCGTATGCGTCTTAGCATATGACTGACCAGTTTACCCTCCCCTTCATTGCTCTTCTGCTGCTGCTCCCCAGGTTCTGCTGATGGGTGCTGTTGAGGCTTACCGTGTGAACGGTGGTCCCCTGGGTGAGGGTCTTGACCCCCTGTACCCCGGTGAGGCCTTTGACCCCCTGGGTCTGGCTGACGACCCAGACACCCTGGCTGAGCTCAAGGTGAAGGAGATCAAGAACGGCCGCCTGGCCATGTTCAGCATGTTCGGCTTCTTCGTGCAGGCCATTGTCACCGGCCAGGGCCCCATCGCCAACCTGGACGCACACTTGGCTGACCCCTCCGGCAACAATGCATGGAACTATGCCACCAAGTTCGTGCCAGGCAACTAGATTGCTCAGCACCTGTGAGGCTACGTAGTGCAGCAGAACCCCTTTAGCGTGTGTTTGGCTTTCGCTGTAAGATGAGCTATTCGCTAGGGTTCTATATCACGTGTGAGTGGAAACTGATGGCTAGCATATATCTGCTGGGGGAGCAGTGTTGTTGCTAGTCATCAGGGAATTGAAGAAATTCCGGCTGTATGACTATTTCTTTGCAGAACTGCACCTTTTGGAAATGCAACTCTCATCTTGGCTTGCATACGAGTAGTGCATAGAGCGAGAGGGGCGCGGTAGTTGTGCCTGAGATATGGCACTGCAGTGTTTTGCAACCAAGTGTCTGGATATGTTTAGTTGTGATGTGGTTCGGTTGTATGTGTTGTGGATCCGTACGTGCATTTGTATCGTTATGTTGTGGTTGGGTACATGCACCTGCTCCAGCAGCAGATTCAGTGCCTGTATTCCTCTTGTAACATGAGCTGGGTCGTAGTGTCATTTATGCTGGCAATACAGTGCCGCAGGGACTCTGGGGGAATGCTCTCCCTGGGTCCCTTGGGTGACCCGCAAGTGCTAGCTCGGAGTGCAGCTGTGGCAGCAGACTAGTTGGATTGTAGGGCCATCAGCAGACAAGGATACTGTACATGTGAGCCAGTAGGATATCTACTAGCTGGGCAGTGCCAGGACTTGTGTCATGATACCTTGTCAGGTGATGCGGAAGCATGATAAGCGGTTGATCAGTATACTAGGTTATATATGTGTTAGTGGCTTTGCCACCCCTGTGGTGAACTGTGGCACCGCACGCGTGCCGATGGGTTTGCCAATGTAAGATTCACACACACACACTAGGTTTAGTTGCCGCCGATGGCTTATCGCTGAGACTAGCACCAGACAGCCAGGGCGGCACTCTGACAGGCCTGCAGCCAACATTGGTGCCGTGGCAGTTTCAGGAGCGCCATTTCAATTGTAGCACCTGCCGTGCATCTACTCTGCCTGCCTGACTATCCTTGCGATCCATCCACCCACCACTACTGAGTAGCTAACAGAACCGTAACCCCTCAGCACAGGAAACCAGCAGCAGTACGTTCCATGTGCTCAACTGACTAGTATAAAGCAGCTTTAGGAGCGGACATATGCATGACCTTACCTGTCGTCACCACCGCACGGAGATTCCAACTTGACCTGCCCAACCTGACCACTCAACCGCCTTCCAAGAGCGATTGATCAGTGTTCTCATTCACCTTCCATGCCAAAAATTAATCACGTTACCGCCTCTAGGCCTGAGTAAGCCGTTACACCGTTTAGTATCAGCGGAGGTGCCACGACATCAGCAACATGCGTCAATAACACTAGCCTTCGGTTCCGTTTTCAAGACATGTCCGGTTTACATCCACACATCAAGCATAACAAGTCAAACAGGTTTTCACACTTGATGCATCTATGCCACATAACATAACATAACAAACATTTAAGGTGTGGCAACCGCAAAGGGCTGCTAGGTCGAACCGACCAAACACACCATAACTTGTTGACCAAGCAAACAATACCCCATCTACCCGATTCTGCACCACCTCAACCACACCTGTCGCTCTCAGGTTGTCACAGTAACCCATCCAGTGCTTTCCCCTACCACCGCCCTGAACCCCCCAAAGTGCCTGCCAACTTCCCGTTAATAGCAGCAGGCAGCCTAGCCCCTGGCCCCATGACAGCATACCCCCTATGATGGTGGGGATGGTAATGTCTACTTGTACCTGATCGTCTCGCTCTTATCAACAGCACCCCCCCTAGACAACCCACCATAACCAGCAGCCACCACTTCATACTGCTCCCTCTTGTGCCGTCTGCTATCACAAAGGCCTCTTCTGCAGCTGCTTCATTCTTCCCAAGCAGCAGCGGCACTTTCTCACCATCCGCTGCCTTTATGTTGCTCCAAGCAGAAGCTTGGATACTGCCAGCTGTGCTGTACCACTGCTGCAGAAACCGCACAACTTCCGCCTCATTCCATTGCAATTGACCACTTGCAGAAGTAGAATTGGCATCACTGCTGCTACTGCTGCTGCCGCTGCTGCTAGTTTGGTCTCCTGGCAGTTGTGGTAGCTGACATAAGGGGCAGATGGAAGCAGAGGGCCATGCCTGCTTTGGGAACAGCTTGTCTCCGCTGCTGCTGTGGCCATACTTACTCTCCACCTGCGCCAGGCGCCCATTGACCTGAACACAGAACATCACAAAACAAGCAGTAAGTAACAAACCCGTAGCCCTGCTTATGATGCCTTTGGTGGCTCCATGCAGTAGCTCATAGGAATGTGTGGAGCATCAACTTCTAGCCCGATCAGGACATGGTCCTGCTAATAGCGTACAGATGACAAACAAAATGGCTTGAATGTGATTGTCCCGCACAGAAAGATGTAACCCATACAGAAATTTGCAGCACAGTGTTCTGGCTCATAATTCAGCAGCAAGAAAGACATTTACTCAGCAATCAATTGCGATCCTTTTGGAGGGTGTCTGGCAGGTGGGGTCCCTAGAAGCCAGTGTAATTGTAAGGGAAGCACACTAGATCTCACGCTAACAGGTACGTCATGCCATGCTGGATTCTGCTTGGATAAGCATGGAAACAACTCTGCATTAATAGCGGACTTTACAGAGCCAGCCCAGGGTGTACACACTGAGAACCCTGTGCTTGCCTCCTGCTGCTCATCCACGCAGTCAAAGAATTTAGGCCTTAGCAGGACGCAGAGATAGGGGCCGACCTTGTGGAAGCAAACGAGCAGAAGCAGCAGCAACAGCAAAATCAGAAGCAGCAGCATGATCTGCAAGCTGCACCCTCTCCCCCTGGTTCAACCTCTACTGAGCCAGTCCAGCTACAAAGTATTCCTGCCTGAAAACATTCCATTAAAATAACGCTAGAATGTCCTCAAGCCCCCTGGCTTACTTCATTATGGACCCTCCATAGCCACAGCATGACATCTTGCCGGCTGCGCACTGCCTTGGCTGCAGGGTCATCCACGATCTTCTTGAAGTGCTTCCTGCACAGCACAAAAAGGAGAAGGAAAGCATTTATGCTTGACATCATATAACTACATTGCATAACCACCTGCTAGGCTGGAGCCTGGCAGCACTGTTGTTCACTCAGCAACAACGCAGCTCTTGGCTAAAAGGTTTTATCTTGGTCTCTCTGATGGTCCCAAATCTACCCGTCTGCGCTATGTGCCTGCTCTCCATACACTAAGAAACTTGCTACAGAGTCCTGTCACAGCTGCAAAGCTGTGCTGTGCTGTGATCTCATTATCAATGTGCCTCTGTTACAGGACAGCGTCAAAAATCTCCACAAAGCCATACAGAACAGGCTAACGTGATCCAACCATGCAGTAGCTCAAAAAAGCTTGATAGCAGGGAACACAGTAATGACCGTACAAAAGCAGTGAGCTGCAGGGGCGCATTATGCACTTGGCTGGCGACCTTGGGAGCTGCTCACAAGATACCAGTACACCCATTTCCTGCAAGTCCTGCAGGCCCTGCTAAGGCAACCAAGTCCCGCAAGGGTGACTCTTGTAAGAAACAGGACTCCTTGAAATCTTTGCTGTAAGGTGCGCATGTGCAAAGTGACTTCGCATGCTGTAGGACACTTACTGGCACACTTCGCACTGGAAGAAGTTATGGCCCCAACCTCTCAAAGCAGACACCAGCAGTGCGCCACCATCTGCCTCAGGCACCCTGGCATACAGCAACAGCAGAACATAATGAATGCTTGAACAGTTGATCCAGAAGAATGCCACAGGATCTGCAGATTTGTCACCAGTATGCATCAGGTCGATTTCTGCCTTACGCTGCCTTTTAAGTAGAACGAGATGCACAAGAGGCCAACGTCAGCTACTTTTGCCATGTGAGATAATCCGCCGATGTACACTGCCATGAAGTACTGCATGGTGTACATGCAACCCATCTGAGACGCAGAGTCAGCCACAGTCAGCGCTACTGGCTATTCACCCTGTGATTTCATTAGAGTGCTCGCAGCCTGCAGCAGCGACCCTTGTCACCAGTGCAGGAGGGGCACATCAAGGTACCCCTAGGTAACGCCACTTTGTCTCCTGCAAACCAAATGAAGCGACTAGATGCCCTGCATCATGAAGCATCTTGCAAAAGGCTGTCATCCAAAAAAACACATATCCTCACCTTTATCAGGTAGAAATGTTGCTTTATGGTTAGCAGGTGGTATCGACAGTACTATTATTTGATATCACCATACTGAGTTCATGATCTGCCATGGCAAAGGTGCTTTAGGCCATTGCAATCCCAAGCTGTAATAACAACAACGTAATGGAACAACACTACACCCACCTGACTGATGTTGTATGGAACAGCAGCCACAGGCCACATGTGAAGCCTCTGGAGTCTGGTGAGCTGCCTCTGCATGCTATCCAGGGCAGCACGTCCGCCTTGGGCCGCTGCTGGTCCGTCTCGCTGCACACAGTGAGGCCCTTGAGGTCACCTGTGGGTGCATCACTACCTGCTGGCCAGAGCTGGTCCAGACTGTCAGCCCCTGCTTTGGCATCTTGTTTACACCTGGGAGGAGCAAATGGGGGGGGGGGGGGAGACCAACAAAAAGATAAGAACCAGTTAAGTGGAGAAGGAACAATGTGTCTTTACAGCTGGGGGTAGCGGGTGGAGGGCGGAGGTGGAAAGGAGGGAACAATGGGCAACAAGGGAAGCGTTTAGAGAGGGGGGAGAGTAAGGATACTAGAGATTCTATGCAAAAGGATGAATGAGTAGCAACCAGGGTAGGTGGGGAACGCACCACGCGTGCTAGTACCGCCTCTTCCTTCAAACTACGCAGGGCTAACGCCCGGCGTCCACTCACTCACTCACAGTAGCACCCTGCATATGCTCTGGATTCCACCTGCACAAGACCATGCACTTCAGCTGACGTTACATGTGCTTCAGCAGCCATGTCCTAGGGAAGGAAGCACATCCTGTCAAGGTGATGTCGCTCATGCCATAAAGCTGATTAAGGACGCTTGTATAGCGGAGGGCACGCCACCACCTCACCTCCCCATAGAGGGGTTCCAGAAAACCCAAACAAACAACCATGATCTTGACTTAATTTCTTACTGTGCCTCTGTCCTTGATTCCTCATGCAAAAGCTACCTGCCCTTGCTGTCCTTACATACTTCGTCCCTGCTGAAACCTGCAGCTGCACCCTGACAAGGATCTTGCAGCATGTCTGCATAACCTCGATCAACTGCATGCCCCACCTGGAGAGGTGCACTAGACTTTCAGCCATTGATTGATTGATATCCCACAGGTGTGTTTGGTCATTTCGACCTAGCAGCCCTTTGCGGTTGCCACACCTTAAATGTTGTTATGTGATGTTATCCCACTGTAGCTCATCGCCCTGGTGCAGATCCAGATCTCCCTGCCGATGCTCCACTGCCAGCAGCCAACACAGGCCCCATGATGAAAATCTTACCATAGAAACCCGTTGCCTTACCTTTTCAACTGTCCTAGCAGCTAAAGCCTTACAGAGGTACGAGTCCCAAGGAGAGCCAAAGAGCTCCTCATCTTCAGCTTACTTTATCCCACACTGTTTCCCACTTAACACTGTAAAAAACCAGATTACAAGGATGTGCCTGCTTTAGCGCCTCAAGCTGTGTGGTCAGCTCAAACCATAGCATGCCAATTGCGGCAGCACTAAAGCCCTCCCTCCCCATTTGCACAGGCCCCAGATTCCATCACTGACACATCTGCTTACCGAGCTACTGGATGAGCCACAGAGAGCACCTGCAGCAGCATCTGCAAGGCACTCCTTGCTTCTTTGGTGCGGGTGAGGGCTGGGGTAGCAGCAATGCCCTCAAACAGCTGGCGGGTAGCTGATGCCACATCAACCTCTGTCCACTGCAAAAAACACCCACACGGCAGTTTATGTCAATGGACGCCCCATTCCTGGAAAATGTGACCAGAAAACTGAGAGGGGCAGCTAGCAGCAGCAGATGTGGCCAAGGAAGAAGGACGGCACCTAGCAGCAGCTGCAGCAGTTAATCTAACCATTGCAAAATCTTGGAACCACCATCACTCACATCTTCAAAACACATTTTCTTTGGCAAGACCACTGCTGTTTCAGCTTCCTCCCTGTAATCAATCAGCAGCTCTAAACTTTTTGGACATCATATGCACACAATTCCATTCCCAATGCAGGGACATCATATGCCTCTCGAAGCTCAGCATGCAGCATTCCAATATCATGGCTTCCAAGGTGCTGAGGGTTTCCTGCTGTAATTCCCCCACCTTCATTTGCCCTTCCCATTGCCGAGAAGCTGCACCTCCCGTTCCGGTGGGGGCTGCATCACCTCCTGCTTTCACATCACTACTGCCACTTGCTGCTGCTGCTCCTGGGACGGACTCCTGGGACAGTGAGGCTGGATCTGAAACTTCCTCAAACTTCAATTCCCTGCAAAGACAGTCCCACACAGCCCACCAGAGTCTTACACGATGGACTTCAAGTAACAAAACAAAACAAACCAATTTTAACGTCCGGGTCCAAGACCGGAAGTCGAAACGACTCATCGGACGGCCTTGCGGCGACGGTGTTGCCCAGTTGATCAGACCGTTAGCCCATCGAATAGACGAATCCATTCTCAAGACAACGCGGATACCTATAACCTTTTTCTTGAGAGGCCCCGGCTAAGGGCGGCAAGGAGACCGGGATTCGCACACCGGATCTGAGGATTGAAAGACCTCTGCTTTACAAATTAAGCTACCCCCCCCCCCCCCTGCTAACAAGTCACACCAATGTCATGTACTGCTTGCTTCACAGAGTCCTGTGTCTGTGCACCACTTATGCTTGCTGTAGTGCAGGCAGGCCACACGACCTAAAGCATCAGCTGCACACAAAGCCTCTCAGGCCCTATTACGGCCAACCCCCCTGCTGAGGTTGCTACCCCCTGTTGGAACTTCCGCTTGCTCTTGCTCATATAGCTCTAGCAGGACTCCAAGCTCTGGACGATTTGTCACGCAGGCACATGGCATGGGAGCTGACGGCGTGCAAGAGCTGGCATGCTGCTCCACGCACTACTTTTGCCTGTGCATAGCTTGCTTGCACCCAACAGCAACAGCCTGCTGACAAGAACATCCATATGACCTGCAACTTTTGCTGCTGCTTGTACCGCTACTGGCAACTTCTTACCGGGCCCCATACTCACATGCCTGCCTTCTCCCCAATCCAGGATACAATATCTGCAGCTGTCCGTGCTCCTGCATACTTGTCCAACTCTTTGGGCTTGGCATCTGCAAAGATGCTGGCCTTGCCAAAGTATAACGTAGGGTAGCCCGTAACCTCAAACTTCCCACACAACTCTTGCTGCAGAATCAAAAGCGAGGGGGGTTTAGAAGGAAGCTTCAAACTATACAATGTTCATCAGTGCATACCAGGCGCCAAGATGATCTCTGTTAGTTCATAATAAAAGGCACGCGTGCAAGGATTAGTGTAGGCAAGAATACAGCCTACACATGCACTCGAGGAACTTGCAAGCTCTGATGCTGCACAACGTTGTTGCAAGCACAAAGTGCCAGTTTGCTTATCCCATGCAAGCTTGGAGGTCCACAGCTGGTGAAGAATCTCCGACGCACTGTCCAGAAACAATTTATCAGTTTCAGCTGTTTCCAGCATTATGTACTTGGCAGTCTCGTGTCACTTGAGCTGTGCACTTTCTGCTGCTGGCACGGTATTTGCTGCTGCTTTCCAGCCACCACAACTACTGCTATTTCTTCCAGAGGCCAGACGTTGCTAGGTATCCGCACCTCAGTTGCACAGTCAACACGGTAGACAAAGACCTTGTTTGTACCACTTGGTGATTTAGCTATCAGATAGCGAGCTATCTTCTCAAACTCAGGTTTGAAGTGCCTGCATGACAGAGCCACAACGTCTCAGCTTCTAGCCGTTGCTTCTGCTTGCACCCTTCAGGTAGGTAATTGTGCTGTTTCCGTAGAGCAAGCTGACGGCCTCTCTGTAGAAGGGCAAAGGGCGCTCAAGGTGTTGTTCACCCTGCACCTGAACTTCGCAAACTCTGCTGTCCCGCTTGAAATATGAAGACCTTAGCATACGCAGCCCCCTGCTGTAAAATTCGAACTAGCTTCTTACCTGCATGCCGGGCACCAACTTGCATAGAACTCAGATAGCACGAGGGCGTCTGGTCGGTGTGACTTTAAAATTTCAGTGAAGTTGGTTTTGGCCAGGTCGATCCCTTGTAACGTCAATAGCTGCTGCTCATCTGCTTTACATGGACCCAGTGCTAGAAGCAGAACACAATAGCCGGAGAAGTACAGGTTCCATTTCCACTTGGTCTTCTGCCCCAACCGCTCTGTACAGGACGCCATAGCAAGCACCGAAGGACGACCGTTCTGAACTGTGCCGGTGCTACCTGCAGTAGCACTGTATCATACAGAGCCCATGTCCTATCTGATCGCTGTATATTCTAGAAGGAGCGAGCAGCGCTACAAGGCATGCCTTGACACTAGTGCAGACAGTGAAGGGCAAAACTACAATTAGATGATTACAACGCTGGAAATCATATTGCAGGGTATGTTGGGTCCAGAGGTTTGATTTGCTAGTCTAATTTTCGCAAAGTTGGTTGGGTGAGTGGGTGGTGACGGCCCTGGTTACACCAACCGAGCCCTCTTTCTCTGCAAATAACAGCAGTTCACATACAGGCATACGTTCTGCAGCTGGCTCGGTTATCACCGATAGCCTAGAGCCGCATACGGCTACGGTTTCTGGTCAAGTCTGGATGACATGTGAACCTATAGGATGCCTTTCTTTGTACGCGTGAGTTTTTGTCTCAGCTACGCTAAATTGAGCTGAATCTTATGAATCTTATCAACAGGCTACGGCTGCCAGAAATCGTGGTGATGTTGGCATGGCCATATCGCTGGCTACACTTCGTGTCATATGGTCATGGCCGTGGTGAACGACGCTAGTAGCAGCGGCGGTAAGCAGCCAGAGCTAGACTGCTTGCTAAATGTGTACGTAGAATTCTCATGCAGCAACTGCTACAGAGGGCACCCGCAGCCGTACCAGAATGCACGAGGATATTTCCACGCAATGCTGCAGCTGCCCACTGACGACAGTTCATACTATAAATAGCAATCCTTAAGGGACCCGGAAGCTAGGCAGACTGCTTCAGCCATCATCAATTATGGCACACAATCTCCAATTTACATTTTAGTTCCCATACAGAAGTACACACCACTTCAAAAGGACCAACTCTTCCCCTAACACACATGCGGAGGGCATCAGTGGTCACCAGCTGCCTTATTTCAGGCAATATACACCAAAGATTCATATGTACAGCACTTGGTAGTGCACACTCACGGAAAACAGACACACAAATCCTCAGAAGCTCTCAGAAAATGTACAGAAAGTAGAATTGACAGTAAAACACAGGCATGTGAGTGCATATCCGTAAAGAGCATAGAAGGTGTCTCTGCAATAAGATGCAGAGGCTGCAACTGCAGAGCATTCCAACATGTCAGCCAGTGACAACTACTAAACCCACTGCACCAACACATCTCCTGCTCCAGCCTGCCATCCCTCAGACACTAGATACAGCTGCTTAGTTGCCTGGCACAAACTTGGTGGCATAGTTCCATGCATTGTTGCCGGAGGGGTCAGCCAAGTGTGCGTCCAGGTTGGCGATGGGGCCCTGGCCGGTGACAATGGCCTGCACGAAGAAGCCGAACATGCTGAACATGGCCAGGCGGCCGTTCTTGATCTCCTTCACCTTGAGCTCAGCCAGGGTGTCTGGGTCGTCAGCCAGACCCAGGGGGTCAAAGGCCTCACCGGGGTACAGGGGGTCAAGACCCTCACCCAGGGGACCACCGTTCACACGGTAAGCCTCAACAGCACCCATCAGCAGAACCTGGGGAGCAGCAGCAGAAGGACAAAGGAGGGTAGTCTGGTCAGTCATATGCTGGTATACAAGTGTCAGTTCATGCTCTGTAGCTGGACATACTGTCATAGCACTGAATAGTTCATGCCATCAGATTGTGTCCTGTCAAACTCAACATTTTGTCCATACACTTTAGCATCTACCATGCAGCCGACCCTGCTTCCCATACCAGGAACACATATCAAATCACACAGTGTTTTCCACTTGATTGCAGCTGGCATAGCAAACTTAGCTCTCATGCCATGTTCTACCCTCCACTGAATAACATGATTAGTGACAGGCATCTGTGAAAGCAGGCAATGAACATGCATTGAGGTGTGGAACCATGAGTTTCAGACAATAAAGACTGGACCCACACAAGATTGGAGGTGTGGCCCATTGCCAGGGACATAGGCAATGAAGCAGTGTTTAGTACTCGTTTCGGCACATTCCCGCCAATGAGAGAAAGGGACCAGCTCCTCACCTGGATGCCTAGGGTAGCCAGGATGGACTGAGCGTGCACCAGGTTCTCATTGCCCAGGTAGTTCAGGCCACCGTCCTGGAAGATCTGGGCACCAGCCTTGAACCATACGGCCTCACCGAAGGGGATGCCGTTCTTGGCCAACAGCTCGGGGGTGATGCAGCCCAGGGCGCCCAACATGGCCCAGCGGGCATGGATCACCTCCAGCTCGCGGAAGCGACGGAAGGTCTCGGGGTCAGCAGACAGACCAGCGGTATCCCAGCCATAGTCACCGGCGAACTCGCCGGTCAGGTAGGAGGGGGTGTCACCCTCGCTGAAGGGGCCTGCAAACATGAATGAAACGAAGGGACAAGTGGTCAGAGATAGGGCATGATGGGTACAGACAGAGCTGCTGTCAACCCCGCTGATACCTCAATGGGTAATACGCGGTTGCTTGGCACCAGTACTGCAGCTGTATGCTAACACAGAGCACAGTCTGATGAAGTACTGAAACTTGAAGCTTCATAAAGCCGCTCAACAACAGCACGCCCGGGGTAAACGAGGCCGTCAGGCTTGTAAGGGCATACTTATGCTAATCGAACAATTTGCTCCTTGCAGTACCCAGACGCGGGAAGCAACATAGCATCGCGAGTAAACCAAGCAAGAGAGTCAGAATGCTCCATCTAGCACGCTACAGTGCTAAACAAGGCGTAGATGCCAAATCAGCCAGCGCATGCTTCGCTGTTGACAAGTTGAACTCACCCAGGAACTTGGGACGATCGGGGCCATACCACTCGATGGCAGCCCTTGCAACCTGGCGTGTGCCCTGCACAATGATAACCAGCACGTAAGTCAGGCTTTCAAAAGCCGAGGAAGCTGCATTGCGCGTCAGGACCAGCAGGCCTTACCCTGGTCACCCTGGGGCGAGACACGCCAGCAACAGCGCCGGAGGCAACCTTGGTGGATAGGACAGCAGCCATTGTGTCTGATTGTGAGTGGAGGTGATGCTTTCTGGGGCGATGTCTCTGTTTATATGTTAGATCCGAATTGGCTGGGCATTCATGAGCGCGAGGATCTGCGATGGTCGTTAGATGATCCAGAAGCTCAACCGGCGGAGTGACGACCTGGATTTGGCAATCAAGTGTGCGCAGTGCACATGCTCCTGGAGCATGGCAGCTGCTTGCTTTCGCTGGGCACGCGGTGGACTGGATGCAGGTAATCCGTCCGGCGCTTTGTAGCATCTTCTCCTTCTGCAGTTCCTGCAACCCCTGGATTTTGGTATTCACTGGTCCGGCTCCTTTACTGGCTCAATGTCTCATGGTTGCAAGCACAATCGTGTAAGGGTGCGCAGCGTGTGCTTTATGATGTGAACGCAACAGCCGCAGTTGGCATACCAGTGCCAGGCACATCCTCACCTCGGAGCTTCGGGCGTTTCTTGCTTGGAGGGTTGCTGGAGACCCCGCCTCCCAAAGGTAGCAGGATCACAGTAGCAAGCCCTCATTGATAAGGTAGGCAGTACACCGGGATACTACACAGAAGGCAGCTGCACCATTTGCACAATAGCTTAGTAGTATATGAGAATAGCTAATAACCCTATAACTTATAGCTGATGCATTTGCTGCACCAGATGCATCTGCATTCTACTTATGGTAATAGTTAGGGCTGCCCACCGAGATACATCACAAGAGTTCACGGCCTTGCCACTTCAAGTTCCCTCTCTCTGCGCACAAAGAGCCCCACTCTCTAACTGGCTGTTGTTAGGCCGAAAGGCTGAGCACTGATTTATGTGAAACAGCCATGACCAGTTTACCAGCAATGGGCTGCCCAAAACAAGGGATTCACGTTACTATTACAGTACCATATGCATCGTTCCAGTCATCACCAGGCCTCACTGTGGAAACTCCTAGAATGTAAGGTGTTGCAATGCACTGCAAGCAGGCTCTTAGCTGTAGTTGGCCGTTCTGACCTAGCTGCCTTGGTGTGCAGCCACACCTCGATTTTCTGTCTATTGGTTAACTCCTTAGACGAAAGCATGTGATGCTCCAGTCCGCCATTGCACAGGGACCTGTCAGCTTTCATTGTGCCACAAATCCTACATCAATGTCATAGGTGCAGGCACTGCACGTACACTGCGAAGAGAAAGCAAGGGATTATGGGGGTACGGGCCACTAAGACTTCTCTGCAGTATCTTTTGCTGCCGACTCTCCAGTATGCAAATAGCAGTGGTCTCTCTTAACAAATATTCAAATAGCAGAGCTGTCAAAAGTCTGGTTGCCAGGGTGCGGCAAGCTGGGGATCATATGCATAGCATAGGTGGCTGGGCAGGTGTTGCTGGCGCTTGTACTGCCTTCGAGCAACAGCCAGCAGTACGGGCATCTCATCATGGCATCAATCTCACTGCCAGGGTGCCTGTTGCTCTATGGTTTATTTTCTGCATGCTCAATGTTTGCCATCTCTTGGGCACGGCAAGATTTGAAGAGTCAAATACGCAAAGCTGAGCTCACCAGCTGTCAGGCTGGAATGTTGATCGAAAGCACCACATGTCGGCAGCAGTGTTTGCGTCTGCTGGGCTGTGCATGTATGCAGGAGCTATCGGCTCGGCGCTGGTGGAGTGAATTGCTTACAGCAGAACCATTGCTGCAACCAATTCATTTCATGCTTAGTTAGATTACTTCTTGGCCTAGTTCTTTTTTTACCTAGGTTTGATTTGGCAGGGTGTAAGTTTGGTGTTGGTAAAGGTTTGAAGGGCGGGCAACTTATTAGGCCACAATTGTGCTGGCGACTGATGCTCTCAATTAACTGCACCAACGCCTCTGTATTTGGACGGTGGTCATGACTCACTTGTGCGAGCATTACTGCTGGCTCTCTTCTCGCTGCCAAGACACACCACACACACTGGCGCCATATCCTGAGCTGTCATCTGGACCATGAAATCATACGGACGGTAGGGTCAGGTACTACGGCTCTGTTTCATAGCTAGCTGCAAAGTGGCTGCTGCTGCTGCTGCTGCTAGTGCTGTGGATGATGACCGCTACAGCCTGAAGGACGGTTAATTTGGAGGGTCAATCTGCCTTCACTACAGATGAAGGGGCGGTATATCTGGGCTTTTTGTAGTTGAATCTTGCTGTCACCTGTCTTAGGACCGCTGCTGCATTTATAGACTTCTAGATACACAGTGATTCCCTTTCAAGGTTCTGCCACCGGAAGCACTGCAACAGCAATGACCCTCCTGTCCTGCCCAAGCGACCAGCCTGTCCATTTCCATACCATTGCTTACAGGTCACATGTGCCCCAACTTGATCTACTGCCCGACGTATAGACAGCATAGTCACGGGATTGCACAACCCACATAGAAAGCACTGCCCACAAAGCCGCTTTGTGGGCGGTGCGTTTTATGTGGCACAGATACCCATTGCCTTATGCAGGCACTTCACTCAAAAACAGCACCATGCAAGTGCTCAACATTGGAGACCAGGGCTCCAGGATAAGAGAGTACAATGAAACATATCATACAAAAGGGTGACAAGGATGAGCACCAATGCTGGTGCCGAGTGAAAGCATAAACCACACACAGAGTGATTAAAAGCACTTGCTGCTTCAGAACAGCTAGCCACATTATTCACCATCCTCTCCTCTCAATTCTTCATAAAGACACCCCAACTGCTGCCGGTCGCCTATACATGCAACATGCTACCGCTGCTGCTAAGCAATCTAGGTGCTTAGTTGCCGGGCACGAACTTGGTGGCATAGTTCCATGCATTGTTGCCGGAGGGGTCAGCCAAGTGTGCGTCCAGGTTGGCAATGGGGCCCTGGCCGGTGACAATGGCCTGCACGAAGAAGCCGAACATGCTGAACATGGCCAGGCGGCCGTTCTTGATCTCCTTCACCTTGAGCTCAGCCAGGGTGTCTGGGTCGTCAGCCAGACCCAGGGGGTCAAAGGCCTCACCGGGGTACAGGGGGTCAAGACCCTCACCCAGGGGACCACCGTTCACACGGTAAGCCTCAACAGCACCCATCAGCAGAACCTGGGGAGCAGCAGCAGAAGGGCAAAGAGGAAGCAGGCATGGTTAAGATGTACACTCTGATTAACGCGACCCATCAGTTTTGACGCGTCCTGGTTTCTGCAGCTGGATTCTAAGCCCAGGTAATCAATATGTAAGGACCTCACACTCAACAGCATTTGTACCTAGATGAGCTGATGAAAAGAGAGCAACAAATAGCCCAAACATCATATGCATTTAGCACTCACTCTTCTAGGGTTTAGGATTTCAAGACATCCCTTAGCATGCAAAGCGTGTGCTGCTTAACAGTTTTGACGTTATATACTCTAGTTCGTTGTTTAGCTACGGTGTTATTGAACTACACAGACTCATGCAACCTCCTGTGCAGTGTTGCTTTGGCACCTATTTACCGACACAGAACTGGTTCGCCTGCTATCTGCCAAGCCAGCAACACAAGAACATCCGCTGCTTATGTGTTGAGTGCTGCATGGCCCAAGGGCTGATCGACATTGCATACTAAGATAAGTCAATCTCATGTTAATACCATTACCCCAAAGCTTTTTGTCAGCTTCACAGCAGGAAGCACACACAAGGCACTGCTGGCAGGACTATTCATAAGTAAACAACCAACTAAGAGAAGGGCCTATTCTCACCTGGATGCCTAGGGTAGCCAGGATGGACTGAGCGTGCACCAGGTTCTCATTGCCCAGGTAGTTCAGGCCACCGTCCTGGAAGATCTGGGCACCAGCCTTGAACCACACGGCCTCACCGAAGGGGATGCCGTTCTTGGCCAGCAGCTCGGGGGTGATGCAGCCCAGGGCGCCCAACATGGCCCAGCGGGCATGGATCACCTCCAGCTCGCGGAAGCGACGGAAGGTCTCGGGGTCAGCGGACAGACCAGCGGTATCCCAGCCATAGTCGCCGGCGAACTCACCGTTCAGGTAGGAGGGGGTGTCACCCTCGCTGAAGGGGCCTGCAAGGACGCGGAGGAGATAGATGTTTCAGTGCCAGCCAGGATGAGGACGGTCTGACCAAAGCGTCGCGGCGGGAGCATGTGCGAACTGCTCCTTTGGTCAATATACCATTGGTTCGTGTATATTCAAATTTCTACCATAAATTTAGGCAAGTTGTGGTAGCGAACTCATGCAATACAACGCACCGTATCATACATCAGCAGCACCGTGAAACTCCCTTCATATTCATTAGGCGCCTTTTCCAGATACACTGGTACATTGCTGTTAAACGAATGCCTGGGCAGTATTGCGACCCTGCTTTCGGTTCAAAGCCTCTTAGTCTGCATACTTACCCAGGAACTTGGGACGATCGGGGCCATACCATTCAATGGCAGCCCTTGCCACCTGGCGTGTGCCCTGCACAGAGGAAATCAACCCGTGAGTCGGGCTCACGAGGGAGAGACAAGCTGCATTGCGCGTCAGGACCAGCAGGCCTTACCCTGGTCACCCTGGGGCGAGACACGCCAGCAACAGCGCCGGAGGCAACCTTGGTGGATAGGACAGCAGCCATTTTGTCTGAATGTATGTGAAGATGGGTACCTTCTGCATAGACCTGTTCGTTTATATATCACACAAGAAGTCTGGGCACATTGATCGCTTGCAAAGATCCCGATTATCCAAAGATCTATGGGAAGGCGAAGCGTCATTGAGATTTGGGGGTTCGGGCTGGGCACTAGCCTGGCCTACTAGCAGTGATCGAGGAAGAAATCAAGGGGCCTTCGGCCGTCCCGGACAAGTGTTAAAACTAGTCGTCAAGCTGGTAGCTGCATCGCAAGGTGACATGCGGGGGATGTTGGCTTGTACATGCCGAGCTTGGACCTTTCTGTTCTAGACTATGAAATACAAATCATGCTAGTTTAATTATGATTCGTCGATGTTGCAAACGATTCGTCGATGTTGGCTCTGGCTTGTACATGCTGTGCCAGGGCTGGAGGCTTGGGGGCTGTGCCCCCCTGCACCCCCCCTCTGTAACGTTGGCTTGTATGCTGTGCATGGGCTGGGCAGTTGCTTCGGGTGCAGATTACCAGATTACCAACTAGCCCAAAAGGGCATCCCGTGGGAGCCAATGAAGGCTCATAGGGCCAAAAACACCAACACATAACCATAAATCCAGACGTAGCTCATGATGTATATATAGTAATGTTTCTCATATCTACTGATATTGTTCCAGCCAGAAATGAAACCATGACAACAGACATAATGGGCTTAATAGATCTACCATGAACATAGAGGCATGTACCATGGTGTGGTTGGTCGGTTCGACCTAGCAGCCCTTGGCGGTTGCCACACCTTAAATGTTTGTTATGTTGTTATGTTATGTTATGTACCATGGTGAACATGTATGTAAGATATATGCAGCTCTTCAACCATCACCATCGGAGGAGAACATATCAACATGAGTTGCATGTCCCTCTGCCTTCCTACGGTTGCTACATGCCGTGTATCATTTGGGATGCTACATGAATGCAAGGTCAATATATGGACTTGGTTTAGGTTGAAGGAGACGGCGGATGGTTGATGGAGGCCTGTGACAGGCCACTACCTGGTAGCCAGCAAGCCACTGCCTGCTTGACCAAATGTGAGCCCTCTTGAATGAAAGCAACAGGAAGATCCGTCGGAAGACATTTTGAATAAAATCTGAATCGCGCCTCTCCATGCTCTTCGAAGTGATAATTTAGGACAGCAAAGGCAAGCAAGCTAGGTGTCTGTCGACTAGTGTGCTGGAGCAAGCTGGCTTTGCATTGGCTTTGCCTGAAGTCAGAAGCGGGCTCTACTAGAACCTTAGCATCCGGCGTTAACATGAAGTACAAGATACGAGAGGGTGCTACCCGAAGGGTTGCAGAAGAGTAGGCCGGCCTGCAGATACCACATGTACTGGTAGCTGCAGAGAAGGCCATCTAGAAACAAGTCGAGGCACTCTTTTGCAATTGTGTGTATCTCGATCATGCTCGACTTAGTTCTGCCACGAAGTGCTGCACAGATAAACAAGAAGCAGGAGATGCAGACGAGCGGTAGACTGCCATGCGCGAAGACAACACGCACGCCTAAAGGCTAGCTCGCAAGTCAGGTACACCAATCTCCTCGTGTAAAGCAGGCCAAGAGCAAAAGAGTCTGGCCAAAGGCGTGCAAGCAGAGCGCAGAGCAGTGAATTGCGAGGATCTCTATTCCTGGTTGAGGTCTTATCGGGGGCTTGGCATAGGGCCCGTTATATGGGTTTAAGCCCCAGGACAGACGTATCCCTTCCTCGATCACTTCGTTCTCTTGTCCGGGTAAAGCGTACGTGTCGGAACGGCCGCTGAGCGTCCAACCGCACCTGCTTTTGTTCTTTGCGACCCCCTGTCCGATCTCTTGCACTGTGGTGATGCTTGAATTAGGCTTGACCTTCTCCAGATAACCTGAAAACGCTGCTTCAATGTTTTCTTTACACGACGGATAGTGTTAGATATATGAGAAATACGCGCAGCAAACTGCAGCACCACCCGTTACGAGACAGTGAGGCGCCATGGGCCATCAAGTCTCCAGTGACCTGGCCAAGGATGCAGAGTATGGCAAAGATCATAGCTGGTGGTAATACATTGTACGCCCATTCTCCTGTCATACTTATCATGGGGATGTAAGTGGAATTCTAAGCCCTGCTGTTACCGTATTAGCTGGGCACATGTGGTTCAGTCTGAGCAGCTGCTGCAACATGAAGAAGCCAGCCATTCATTAGACAAACAGACAAACAATTAAGGTGTGGCAACTGCAGAAGAGCTGCTAGGTCGATACGACCAAACACACCATCGGATGGATCCAAAAACACTGGATTCCAGACCAACATGCAAGAATCGTACCCAAACATGTGTCCAACTAGGAAATTCCAATAAATTAATGAAGTTTCCATTATTATATATAATACTAGAATTGTTGAAGTAGCCGGGTATGTAGGCTTTGCAAGAGTGGATAAAGAGCGGCAGTGAATGCAGATGCCAAACCTACTGCTCTGCTCCCCTAATGCACTGCAGCTGCAGATTGCTTGACAATCTTATTAGGCCCAGGGCAGAGGCCAAATGCATGGGGTGTGGGGCACATGCTGTCACTTCTCTCCTGGCTTAGGAGGTTCTCGACCACGTAAAGTGATGGAATAAGCAGGAAGCCCTGCTGACAGGACATATATTAGTGACCTCAGTGCCCCACAGCTGAATGGAAGTGGTTGATAATGAGTACAGCAACAAAAAGCAGCAGAGGCTACTGCAGAACCAGAAGCAGTAGATTCTTCCGATCAGGAGATCAATCTTTAGACAGCATGGAGACCCACTTCGCTGCAGCTAGTAGCAGCTTGCATTATTGTTGGCTGGGCTGACTGCCTGGCTTGCTGTTGACTGGGTCAACTGGTCAGCACATGGCAAATCGAAATGGGCTGGCCTGACATACATTGGCTAGCAAGGGATCTGGAGGGGGCTGGTGGCAGCTATAGTGTGAGGCTTGGACAGGAACTTGAGTATGCCGTTGGAGCCGAAGTTGGCTCCTTGTGGGTGGTGTTGCCCCCACCGGCGGCGCCCCGCTTTGACGGGACCATTTGGTAAGTGGTAATTGATAGTAGCAGCTTGCATTGAGACCAAAGGTAGACTCACAGGCAAGCAGTAGCTGCGCAACCAATGCCAACATGTCAATTATATTCCCGCCAGAGTCCCTCGTTGGTGCAATGCATGACATCCCGGAAATGTTTCATTGCTAAAGATGCTAACATGCATGTTACAGCAACTCCAATGTCTGCCACGACTATGCTGATGGCACATACATACTGACGATCTATGTGTTTGCCTGCGAAGGACCTGAGGTGCATTCGACACATTGATTAAGTGTCATTCCTCAGGCCGGCAACATGGGCGAACCCACACTTTGACCGGATCATACCGCGTACGGCATGACCCTTCGAAAACCCCGCCCGCATACTGACGATCTATGTTGCGTGCACACCTGATCATCCCCAGTGCTGCATCTGATCATCCCCAGTGCTGCATCTGATCATCCCCAGTGCTGCATCTGATCATCCCCAGTGCTGCATCTGATCATCCCCAGTGCTGCATCTGGATGGATCCAGCATTGTGGTGTAAATGCACGGGGCATTGTCATGGGAAGGGAGATGCCGTCCCAGCTTCTTGCATCTGCTGCTGATGCACTGGTGCGTGATGCCTGGCCTGCAGCTGCAGACATGCCAGGAAGCATCACTGGTGCATTACAGGAGGCAGTAGAAGATGCAAGTAAGCTCCTGGATGCTAGCCAAAGCACCAGCTGCTGTCTTGCACCATGTCACTGATTCTGCCACTGCTGGTGCTCTGCAGGCGTGGCAGGGAGCATGTGACCTCTGGGACGGCGGCCACTGAGCTAAGCATTGCCTTTAAGTAACCTTATGATGTTGACAAACAAACAAACCGAGACATTTAAGGTGTGGCAACCGCAAAGGGCTGCTAGGTCGAAATGACCAAGGTTACACACCATTGGATGGATCCAAACACAATGGATTCCAGACCACCAACTGAGAGAGATACCCAACCATGTATCCATCAAGGGAACTTCAACCAGTTCATCATCAGACAAATCACCAGAATGATCGGACCGTTGAAATGCTCCAGAGGATGCCAGGGTTTTGCAGTGGCAACATGGGAAGGCACTGCTGATGGTTGTGCTGTTTGTGGCGGGTGGGGCCGCTGGCTCTGGCAAATGCATGTGCATGGATGGTAGATTCTAGGCGCCCCTAGCGACAGGCCTCCTGTTTGGCTGCTTGATGCTGAGCAAGTGCTTGGTGGGCAGGCAAAAGCGGTATCAAGGATCGTCCATATTGAGATGTCCACATGTGGGGCTGCCACTTTTTAATGCCGTATCTGTCATGTAGTGAAGGCTGTGGTGGCTAGCAGCAATAGTTTGATGTATATGCTGTGTGTACCAGATTGTTGAGATGCAGTAACTCAAATACAGGGTCCGATATGAAACACCTTTGTCACTTGGACGGGCGTTGCAGTGAAGCTGCACAGCTCGTTTAATGTTGTACCTGACACCCATCGCTTTGGACTCTGAAAGATTTTGTCAATCTGGATTCTGGCTGGTTCTGAGTTGGGTATGGGGAGCCCCAGGATCCCATGATGGGCGTAGGGGCGGGATGCAGCAGCTCGTTCCCGAGGGGGGGGCAGTTCAAAAGCCAAATTCCTCCCGCACAGTACATTTTCAAGGGGGGTGGAGGGCTCTCAAATCCTATGCCCCTCCCCATGGAATCCCCATTCCCTCAAAGGATTGTGGGGCTCCCCTAACAGAGTAACAGCTTGTGCATCTTCACATTTTGTTGGAGCAGTCACTGTACACCGGGTATTCACTGTGTATATCGACTCGGATGGCATCTGGCGCTAACAAAGTGGTTGGAGAGATATCGCGGGGCTGCATGGCTGCAAAACGTAAGCAAAGCTGTGCTGTGATCTATCTGCAGTACGGGTACAGATCTGATTGTATACCAATCTGCAGTCCCATTTGTGTGATACATGACTCTACGTTGTCGCCGGCTGCTTAGAATCGTTCAGCAATTCTACTAAAGCGAGTCAATGAGTGGGCAATAGTTGAATGGCCAGATGTGACAGCTGAGTGATACATTGTCACTTACCGCTTCCAGTCCGTCATCTCTTCTGCCACACTGCTTTAGTCCTCCGAGAACTGGCAGCAAGGATATGCATCGATCAAATGAAGCGAAGGGTCGAATCAACCGCCGTGAAGCTTCCTGAAAATCTGAAGGCTAGTAGTAAGATGGCCGAGTTGCCTGGCTTCGACTTCCCGCAGGTGCTGACACTAGAAGATGTTAGAAAGCTTGTTACTTACCTAGAGGGCCTCCCCAAAGACAGGGGAATGCAGCTGGTGTCGAGCCTTCTGGTATTAGACCTGTTCCCGGTCTGGTCTGGTGACATTGAGGAAAGCAGTTCCCACGTACGGCTGTATAGCAAGGCGCTCTCCGCGTACACAGCAGTTTATTTGTTAGAGGAGCGCAGACTCGAATACCTTGTGGCGGTTAATGCGGCTCTGTTTGCTGGCGGCGAAACGGAGTGGTGGCCGGACAAGCTGAAGCTTTTGGAGGGTAGGGTCCCCTGCTCAGTGAAATCATAAGCTACCTGGCCCACCAGGTGATGATGGTCTGCTATATAGGTGCTTACAACTTTCTGCAGCGCTACGTCCGACAGTCAGAGTGGGAGTTGCCAGACTTATCAGACGATGATTGTGACTGCGACAAGGTGCAGTACCCCTCCCCAGCTATATCTCCATGATCTAAGCGCTTCGGATGTGATTGAGTGGTTGATCTCCTGTTCAGAGAGATGTTGATCAATACGTTCTGGAAGAAAAGGTCAATGCTTGGGTGCACAGCAGGGAATGCAAGGCTAACCTACAGGCCTTACGAGGTGCGCCTAGTGCTGTGTTTCTGCTGCACTGTTAGGAGACCCTCGTTCTTCTGGTCATAGTATGGCATGGAGTGCACCATAAGAAACGTGGTGTGCATAGCTGCTTCAATTGATCCTTCACGACCTATGCCTTGTATTGCTGCCCATCCTTGCTGTGTATGGAGTATTCTGCTGTAGCCCTTGGTATATGAGGTTACATCAGGGGTTGAGCAAAAGAGAGCATAGGATCAGATCCTCTTAAACATGTCTGTTGAAATGCAGGGCAGCACCAACTAGAGCTGGAAGTCAAAGAACTGGCAAGGTCACGTCAGGGCTCTGGGGGTGAGTCCTTCCTGTTTGACTTTCCATCCGTTGCAACAGTGTGTTGATAGCAAAATGCATTCCGTAGCACAGTGTTCCAGCATAAGTTGAAGCATGCATGCAACCCTGCAAAAGGGCAGAGCTGAAAAGTCGGCTCTCTTTGAGGGGATTATACCAGACAACCCCTAGCATGGTTCATATATCAGCCGCATTGCCAGTGCTTATCATGCTGCCACTGCTTACCACCCAAAGGGGCTACGGAGACAAACGCGACCACTTTTGTCTGCTGAGTGCATTGCGTCGTGCTGGACAAGGCCGTAGTTGACATAGTGCTGTGCTGCAGTGATGTACCCTGCCGAGGGAGAGTGCTTCTTCATCACCAAGGGAGGCACCTCCATGATCTGGCGGCAAGGCAGGTTCATGCACAAGACAACAGACTGTAATATGGTGGTCTCCTACGAGCAGGAAGGCAGGCAGAACCGCAGTGACACCATCAACAAAGACACCTGGGACAACATGTGGTACAAGGGTCATGTCAAGCTGGGTATTTCATGTGGTAAGCTTGGGCAAGAAGATGCAGGTACAGCAACCCTGGATTTACCCGAGTGTCATCACAGCGTTACTCTGCAAAAAATGACTCAATGACCGATCAATGTGCAACCATGTCTCTGTTTTCTGATAAAGCACCACAAGGGCAACACGTCAATAGCTAAAGCATTATTTTTGAAATTCCGGATGGCATATAAGAAGAAGCATGGAGAGAAATCCAGTTACACCGTGGGGCAGATACTACAGTATGTGGAAATGGCCGATAGAAGTCAGGAGAAACAAATACTTAGTAGCGGGTGGAGAAACACCTAGACAGTAGAAAGCTGTGTACTGCAGTGCAGGCTATGCCGTGCTCTACTGTGCAGAAGGTATTGCTGCGTGAAGGCTGTGGGTGTGCACGGTTTTTTGAATGTTACATTTGAAAAAAGAAAAACCCGGAGCCAACACGAGGCTCAAGGGGCTTCCAAAAAACCAAACTGACTAATATCATCAACTTCAACTAATTCGTTCTCATACTCATCACTAGAAGCATTACCACAACTTTCATCTTCACTCGATTCAAATCTGTCAAGCTGCAGATCAAACACCCACTCAGTATCTTCATCTCTGAAGACACGCATTTTATGTACCAACTTCGCCAACATATGCTGCTTTGGATGACACATAAGCTTCCTTAAATCACCTTCACAGTAATCAAACAACTCACCAAACTCCGATCTGATTTCCTGGTAGGCAGGGCATTCCAGCATGAAATGCTTTTCATCCTCAACGGTATATGCCATGCCTTTCCTACAATACCTCTGTGCCCTCACAGTACCACCATCAGCCCAACGTCCAGTCACAACACTCAGCCAGTGAGCTCCCACTCTAAACCTCATGAGATCAGCAAGATACTCTGGATTTATACAACGGTCATGATCAACATACCTAGCAGGCTGTGAAACACACTCAGCCATCCACGTATAATAGGTCGCATACGATACTTGATCCGAGGATGCAACCCTAGGATCCTCTGGAAGGTCACACCAACAAGCAGTTACTTACTACCCCAAGTGCCTAGGACAACTTCTGTGTCTACACGCTCAATTTCTGTTACTGACCTGTTCAGCACAAGAGTAGTTACCTTCTCAGCATAATCCGGAACAACATCTTTAAGACACTTCATCATCTCAGCAGACCACAGCCGTCCATGTCCAGCAACAATCGACAACTCGAGGTTCTCTGTAAACGCTGCACGTAGCATCGGCGCAGATGTCTGAGCTACTAACCTATTCCAAAAGCCACAAGCCATTTTAACCCACGTAAATGATACAGGCATGCACCCCAGCTCCTCATGCAACAGTCGTTGAGATACCGACTTCCTCAACCAAGTCCCACTAACTTGTCTCAAGAACATGTTCAGGGACAGCACACCCACCGAAATAGTCCGCTGCTATGGGTGACTAGTTGGTGAATATGACTTCACTTCTGGGATTGCACCAACAACCCATTGACAATGTGGTTAAGAAGTACAAGAAGCTTAAAGGTGTAAAGCCCTGATGCTACTATGTTGAGATGTCTGTTTCTGTTGTGCATGCCACTGGTATAGGTCACCCTGAGCAGCAGTCAAATTCAGGTGCCAGGCAGCCCGCAAAGAGGAGAGCAGCCAGGCCAGCAGCCATGGGGGCAGAAGGACGGGGTGTCACTAAGCGCGGCAGAGTGGGTGAGTGCTCCTGTTGCACGTTAGGACTTGGCAAAACAGCATTCCTGGCCAGGCTTTTCTTAGAGGCGTCATTCATGGCACTACGGTTAGCAAGATGAGGCCTGACCTTAACAACATGCACATGCAGCAGTTCACCTTAGCTTAGGTTCCAGTCTCAGCTCTTCATTCACCATTTACGTCATGTTAAATGTATCAAGCAGAACAGCATTCCATGGACAACATCAGTTACATTGCCTGCTGGTAGCTTGCTTGATTTAACTATTGATGTTGCTTACCCGAGTACAAGATATACTTGCTGCATAGTGTGAGTTACCATGCTTCCTGCTGGTGAACGTGATACATCTGCAGATGGTAGCAGTAGTGTCCTCATGCACTACTATACCACCAGCACAATACACTGGCTGTGAGGGTCCATACCATGTTGTGCACATAGCATTGTTGTGGAACCTACAATGGGAACAGATTAAAGGAACCAACAAAGCAAAGCCCTCATAGTCTCTGAGAACTTCCCACCAAACCACTTCAACAACCCCTTGCTTGACTTGGGTTGCTCAGGGCCTGCGTCACTCTGCTGTTTAACCCACATTGCAGGCCCGGGCCCAGCACCTGCCAACCCTGCCGTCAAGATGGAAGTGGAAAGGGTGGTGCCATCACCAGCAGCAGTGGCAGGAGCAGCAACAGCAGCAGGGAAAGGAGGAGGGGCAGGAGCAAGAGCAGCCGAAGCAGCAGGTCAGATGGCTGCATGTGCACCTGTCAACCCTGCAGTCAAGAGGGAAGTTGGAGGGGTAGCGCCACCAGCAGTAGCAGCAAAAGAAGGAGGGGCAGCACAAGCAGAAGCAGCAGGTCAGATGGCTGCATGTGCACCTATTACCCTTGCAATCAAGAGGGAAGTTGGAGGGGTAGCGCCACCAGCAGCAGCAGCAGCAGGAGGAGGAGGAGGACCTGCAGCAGCAGGTCAGTGGGCTGCATGTGCACCTGTCAACACTGCAGTCAAGAGGGAAGTTGGAGGAATACCGTCACCAGCCACAGCAGCAGGAGCAGCACCAGAAAGGGCAGCAGAAGCGGAAACAGCAGCAGCAGCAGCAGGTCAGATGGCTATATGTGCAGCTGTTCACCCTGCAGTCAAAAAGGAGTTTATAGGGGTACCGCCACCAGCAGCAGCAGCCAGAGGAGGAGCACACGCAGCAGCAGCAGGAGGAGGAGGAGCAGCACAAGCAGAGACAGCAGCAGCAGCAGGTCAAAGGGCTGCTTGTGCAGCTGTCAGCCCTGCAATCAAGAGGGAAGTTGGAGGGGTAGCGCCACCAGCAGCAGCAGCAGCAGGAGGGGCAGCACAAGCAGAAGCAGCAGGTCAGTGGGCTGCATGTGCACCTGTCAACCCTGCAATCAAGAGGGAAGTTGGAGGGGTAGCGCCACCAGCAGTAGCAGCAGCAGCAGGAGGAGGAGGACCCGCACAAGCAGCAGCAGCACAGAGGGCAGCAGAAGCGGACACAGCAGCAGCAGCAGGTCAGTGGGCTGCATGTGCACCCGTCAACCCTGCAGTCAAGGTGGAAGTTGGAGGAATACCGTCACTAGCCACAGCAGCAGCAGCAGCACCAGGAAGGGCAGTAGAAGCGGAAACAGCAGCAGCAGCAGCAGGTCAGTGGGCTGTATGTGCAGCTGTTCACCCTGCAGTCAAGATGGAAGTTGGAGGAATATCGTTGCCAGCAGCAGCAGCAGCAGGAGGAGGAGCAACACAAGCAGAGACAGCAGCAGCAGCTATTCAAAGGGCTGCATGTGCAGCTGTCAGCCCTGCAATCAAGAGGGAATTTGGTGGTGTACTCCCACCAGCAGCAGCAGCAGGAGGAGAAGGAGTAGCAGGGGAGAGGGCTGCATGTGTACTACCACACTCTGCAGTTGACAGGGGCCCAGCAGGCAACAGGCAGCCTGCCGTTACTGTAGCAGCATCAGGCTCAGAGCCAGCACTACCAGCTGCAGCAGTAAGGGTGCTGCCAGCCCACATGGCTCCCTCAGGTACCCAGAACACCAGATGCTTGCCGGAAGCCCTGGTAACAGCAGCAGCAGTGATGGCAGCAGCAGCAGCAGCAGAAACAGCGGCAGGAGGAGCAGCACCAAGACATAACGGAACTGCAGCAGCAGGAACGGTGGCAGGAGGAGCAGCAGCAAAAGATAAGGGGACAGGAGCAGTCGCAGTGACAGCTGTAACAGGTGCAGGAGTGCCTGCAAGAAGCACGGCTCCAGGACCAGCAGGTGCAGGTCATGGGCAGAATGATCTGAATAACGGGGAGGTGAGCTGTGGGAGTGATGCAGCTTGGCAAACCTGGGTGTTTCCTAGATATCAGTACGGCTACTTGCAAGTCTTGATTTGTTTAGACCTTGTGCTTACACGTGGCTGGTGACAGGCAGAGTTGGTCTGGCTAGAAGTATAACAAAATGGGTGCTTTTTAGACGTGGGATGCATGCATCAGTGTTCTCTGTCCGGTGATCTGCACTACATTGGGCTGAGTGCAATCTGCCAAAAAATGCAAGAGTGTTTGCATGCAAAGGTATGGACCTGGGTTATTAATGTGCAGCTGAGTATATATCAGGCAATGCAGCAAGGTTTTGATGGGATATCTGGGTTGTACTAAAGATTGGCCCTGCCACTGCTACTGCTACTGCTCCTCCAGCTGCGCTCATTTCTGCTGCAACTTCGACTTTCTGTCAAGGGAAAAGTTCTGATTGGAGATGGTCCAGGAACCTGTTTTGTGTGTTCTCTGTGCAGGGTTCTGCTGTCTTTTTTGCCGGAGGTGCTGGGCTGCAAGCACATGCCAAGGGCTCTGACCAGCAGGTGCAGCTTGCTTCTGTGGAAGAGGGAAGGTGTGCAACTTTGGAAAGGGGTGATGCAACATGGCGTTGAATGACATCATTTGCCATGTGGAGTTTAGTGACCTTGGTGCAATGCAATTGGTTGTGGCCATGGCATCTGAGTCTCGCAACAGCAGGCATTCCATAGATATGCTTCTGGCAAGTGTGGCCTGTTGCCACTTGGCGGGATAAATCTGAGCGCATGCTCAGCATTTTACCTAGATGCTTACAGATCTAACACAGTGCAAGTAGAGCCTGTATGGGAAGCAAATGACTAGCAAGCGGCCCTCGTGCAATGCAACAAGAAGCCGCACACACTGCAACGCTAGCTGCCATAGGTATCGCATCAAGACCATGGTCAGATACCCTGAAATGCTGAAGTTGGTCTGGGAGGCAGCAAGAGAGGAGTGCACCTGCGTGGAAAAACTGGCAAAGGCATACCTGCTTCAACCACATCTGTTGCTGTTTTGGGATCTTTTGGGAAGATCAATTAAGCATAGCTCATGGAGGCAGTGCCATGCATCATTACCTCTCCTTGTGTCTTCCCCAATGCCTTGCAGGCATGAGGCTGCAGCAGCTGCAGCAGCAAGTGAAGTGGCAGCAGCAGCAGCAGCAGCAGCTGGAAGCATTGAAGGAGCAGAGGGCAATTGCAGAGCAGCGCCACCAGCAGCAGATGGAGCAGCTCCGAGCAGAGATCAAGGAGACGAAGCAGATGCTGTTGGAAATGTGAGAGCAGCAGCAGCTTGCACTTTGGGCAAGGGTGAATGCAGTGGTGGTTTGATAGACTGGTGGGCTCTGCTGCTGCAGCTGCTGACCCAGAGTCCTTGGGGAGCTAGCTTGCACGTGCACTAATGCTGAAGACTCTTAACAGTTGGACACACTGCCCGTTGTTTAGCGATTACCCAAACCCCGTCTTCCAGACCGCTGCAGGTGCTTCGAAGTGTAAACGCTGGTCGTTAGGCTGTGTGCATGCCATGGATGGTTGGATATGTTTGTAGCTATGGCGGTAGTCTGAAGGCAGTAGCATCGAGCATGCGATCAATGGACTCCCCACCCGCAACTGCTGCTCCTGCACTTAGTGCTGCTGAATTACAATGGGGTGATGGGTACATAGTCTCGAGCTCACAGTTATCAAATACCAAATGGTGGCCGTCAAAGCAGGGCGCCGGTGACGGGCATACACTAGGGGGCAGATAGACTTGACAGTTACAAGTTGTGCCGCCAATGCACCGTACCAGCAGCTGTGCTAGGACCAGCTGCTGATGCCAGACCATCCTGCAGCATGCAGTGGTGGCTGCAGCCCCAGTGATCAATCATATCACAGTCAGAGCTTTCGGTCAGCCGAAACGACCTTGCAGCCGGCAAAACCCATGATCAAAAACGCCTCTGATCAATGGACAAGATCCATACTGAAACTACTGATCTTGACAAAAACCCAAGAAATTAACATGGAGTTGAGTCATCTGTGCAGCACAAATGAGCACTCAGCAAGGACGCACCCATAGAAGGCCTGTCCCTGTGAATATAACAAGTCAAAGAATTTGAGACAAAGCACATCCTGATCTGTCTGATGACAGTATGTACATCATGTACCGTGCTGCACGGCCCGAAAGCTGTGCAGTGATCTATCTCATATCATGTACCGTGATCACACTACATCGTGACCTACATACTCACATTCAAGTCTCAAGGTAGCAGAGAGAGAGAGAGGGAGAGAGAGAACTACCCAGAGAAGGGGAGAAGGTGGCACGTTGAAGCACAACTAACACTAACAGACAAACATGTAAGGTGCATGGCAACCGCAAAGGGCTGCTAGGTCAAAACGACCAAACACAACTGCAAGCAGCAGCCAGCCAGCATTCCAGCTCATACTGAGCCATAGCAGTGTATGAAGAGAAGGTATGAAACCGCCTCACAAGCCCCCAAGGATTCAATATCTTTTGCTGCAGACTCAGCTGCAGAGCATCTAGTCAAAGGCCAGAAGCCAGCCAAGGCACCACCTAATAGCCCATATGTAGATAGGAGCAGCCTCCACATGCTGCCAACTAACTACGCACGGCACCATTAGCATGTGCATGAAAGCTGGCACAGCCAAACAGAAAGAAGTGCTCAATAATACCAGATAAATGCAATCTAGGGCTGATACGTTCTGTCAGCCAGCCATGCAGCAACAGTCCAGACAGCTCATGCGCATGCAGAACAATGCAGGGATGCTCCCCTGAACCTTGAGATGCTTCTGACCCCTGATCAGGCACGGAAAACACAACTTGCATGCTTGTAGGTAATTCAAAATGAATGGAGGGGTATAACCGTTGCCTGGCAAGAGAACTAACCAACAATCATGCATCACACTATGGAGGCTGTGACATAGTATAGCCTGTCAGACACAGTGCATGGATATGAATCAGGCAGGCTGTATGGAAACAGGCTGGGATATACGATGCATAGGAGCAGAGGTAAATGTATAGAGCCAAAGTAACCCATAGGAGCAGACAATTGACTGCAGGATAGGGTTTTAGCCCTAAACCCTAAAACCCTAATCCAGATGAGCAGACAACTGACTGCAGGATAGGGCTGGGCCATGTACAGTAGCTAGGTGGGGTCCACAATGTAGTAGATGATAGTGATGTGCATACATGGCGTTGGCTCTCACAGGACCCATGCATAAGTTTCGTGATGCAATGACATTTCCCAAACAAGCTTCTTACAAGCTTGATGTATGATCCCCTTTCCCATAATCCGCCGCAAAGCCTGCTATAGAAACCAACAGAAACTTTCATGAGACTTGTGCGCCAACCGCGCAAATCCATCCACCAAAATCCACGCATCAGGTTGCTGGCTATCCAAGGAAACGAGACGGATGTAATTCCTGGCAAAAGGAATCTCAGCTAATACTCAGCAGCAGCCAGTACTTGTGGCCTTGATCTAGAGGATGCATGGCCACAAAAGCCCCAGCCCTGAATAAAGTGTAATGCAATGACAACAATGTCATATGAACTCATGCTAATATGCAGCTACTCAAGCCACTGACCCATCCTGCAGGCAGGTACACAAGCATTAGGATCTAGGGTTTTAAACTCTAAACCCTAAACCCTAGTACACAAGCATGCAGGCAGGTGCATAACCATTAGGACTGTCCTTATGACTTTGACCATTGCTTGGGGCCATTGAGAAAGCCCCGCCAAGTCCCATGCTTAGGCCTTTCATTAAGCATGTGCATTACCAGCACAGGGAAAAGCTGTAGTCAATGGTGCAACAAGCACACCGACCATTGCTTGATGTACGTGCATGTAACACGTTATAGACACCCTCTCGTCCAAGTCGACAACAACCAAAGGCAAGTACTGCACATGTTCTGCTGAACCTCAAGAGCTGCATTGCCTTGCTCAAGGGATGCAGATAAAAAACAGTGATGTTTCAGCCTTTGCCAAGGCAATAGCTACATGGAATACCCACTATGAAACCTCCTGAATCCTTAATCCACCATTGAGTCACCGGTGACACTAAGGTGGCACTTCAACAACCTGGCTTTTGTCAGATCAGAACCATGCACACCCACTGAAACACCAGACACAAGCGTGCATTCATCCCCAAGCTTCAATTAAAGCCCTAAGCCAGCTGGGATACCACAGTACGCAAGAACGTTCTGTGGCCCTCGCCCTGGAACCCCCTCCTCAAATCACAGGTCCCTCCACTGAAGAAAAAGCCCCAACATGAGCTATCTGTGCTGCAAGTTGCCCTGCAATTCTGAACAGTGCCTGGGAAGCTACTATGTGGGATACCTAGGAGCGAAGGACTGGCCCCACCCCATAGCACAAAGTGCCCAGATGCAACAGCTGCCTGCCCAGTGATCAGGCCAGTACTGTTCTTCTTCTTCCCCACTGACGCTCCTGATACGTAATCCAAAGGCAGCACTTTGACATATAAAGGAGTCCCACCAGAGGCTGGGATCTGCAGGCATCGGCCCACCTTGTCATTCTCATCGTCAGAGGAAGTGCGGGTGTAGATGAAGGTAGCTGCGATGCAGTTGCCGGCGCATGAGTCAGCACATGCTTGGGCGCTGCTCGCACCAGTCACAGAACCACCAGGCGGGTTACCACCAGAGTTGATAAATACCGTAGTATCGATAAGATGTGTCCCCATAGATTCATCCATCTGTACCATTAGAGGGTAGCACTCATCTGTGGTCCTGGCACCAAATTGAGTGTCACTACCTGGTTTGGAAGTTGGGCGGAAGGTAACGGCGTCTTGCTTGCCGGGGTATATGAAGAGGGCATTGTTTCCGCATGTGAGGCAAGAGACACTGTCACCAGGGTTGTAGTAACCATCTCTGCAGCCCGAGCATGTGTTGACGCCGGAGGCAGAGTTTTGGAAGGTGCCAAAGCCAGCCAGGCACACTGCAGGAACGGCAGGAATGGAAAGAGTTCATATTAATCAAGACCACATTATATGCCATTGCAAAAAGTGCCGTAGGCTCCGCACCTCAAGCTGTCACAAAGAACAGCAAGGTGGAACAGATATAGCTCATGACAAGCCCATAGCACTTCCAGGCAGAAGTGCAAAATGTTTAGGATTAGGATAGTTAGGGTTCACAAGCCCATAACACTTCCAGGCAGAAGTGCAGAATGTTTAAAGCAATGTCTGTCAGGCGCTGAGTTTGTGAAATGATAACAATACTCACGGTAACTAGTGACATCCAAGCAGTGACACTTGATCCATGTTGCATCCAGCTGGGCAACTCACCCTCGCAGTCGCTTGGCCCAATGCTGCCTGTGCCCCTAGTAGTGGAGTACGCCCCCAAGGTCCCGACGGCGCCAGCAGAGCACGGGATGCACACACTGTCAATAACGCCACCCACACTGTACGTCCCCTGCTCACACTCCTGCACATCCAAATCAACCTTCTGCTGTGGCGTCAAGGAGGACAATGCAGCCGTGTTACCCACCACACCATACCCAGGGACAACCTTGCAATCCGTGATGTCATCCTGATCTATCCCAGTTCCGGCCGGTACTGGCAGACTCGCTGGCGGGTCGTTGAAGGGTGGGGTGGTGGACGTCGTGTTGCGGTATAGAGGGCATGCGGCACACCGCAGCATGCTGCCGGAAGCCGAGTAGAACCCTGCAGGACAGACGGAGGCTGTAAAACCATCCCAGCCGTAACCGGGAGGGTTTACACAATCATCATGCGAGATCCAGGGTCCTGTGCCTAAGGTAAGCAGACCCTTGGAACAAGGTTTGCAGGGTGTGAACATCAGGCCGTAGGTCAGCTCCTTGGCTCCATAGGTGTCCTGGGGGCATTGGTTGGCAACGAACAGACCGGTGGCACGATTGAGGGTCATCCCCCACCCAGCATTTATGTCTGCAGCAGCAGCAGCAGTGGGACATCAGTAGCTTTCAAACCCCCAGCAGACAAGATCGAAGATATGGTTTAGAAGGCAGTTCAAGTAGGCTCTGCTAGCCATCATTCTTGGTTTATGCTACACATTTTGCAAATAATTCTAGAATGACTGCTTTTGATCCACTAACGTGTGAAGGTGCTCACATGCTTCGACAGCTTCTAGTTATTATAGGAAAAGACTGCACACCATTTAAATGTCTTTCACAACTGTGCAGGAGGGACTTAGTGTGATGTTCGGAGCTTTCCTTCAGTAGTTCAGTGGTTGATAGAATGCATCGTCTAATAACAAGCAGGGCAGCACCAACAACTAATGTATGCACAGCCATTGACCCCCTTAATCTTGGTGAATTCAATTCAATCAGAAAGAAGAGCCAGGGATGCCAAAGGGCCCATGCAAAAGGCCTGCTGAAATGCCAGGTAAGAACAAAGCCTCGGAAACAGGAAACTTTTCCTCCTTTTGCCGCGACTGATTATCCAGTAACAGCTTAATGTGCTTCTAAAAGTATTAGGGTCTAGGGGGTTCGAAGAGAGATCTGTCATGGGTTAGCACACATGCAAATGCGGGCAAGCTTTAGAGAGTAACCATTGACTTACAGCAGTCTGTGGGCTGAACGCTAACAAATCCGTACTGGTACTCATCCTCAGTCCTCATTTCCGACCAAACATTGGTCCCACAGGATGTGCAAACCTGGTACCCATTCCCCAGCCGCCGCGCCCAACCAGATGCGTAGGTCCCATTCGGGCACTTCTCTATCCCGTATGTTGTGGAGTAGTACCCCGGTGGTGCACTGCACGCCGACGCCGAGGTGAAACCGATCGGCAGATTGTCGCTATCCACCCCGATCTCTTTCGTAACGAATCCGTCAGGGCAGTTAGTACAAGGCGTTCCCCCAGGCTTTTCAGTGGAGTACGTTCCCTGGGCACAAGCAGTAACCGGTTGCGACTGCTGATTTCCCCCGACTGACTCGAAACCGGCCATTGTCATGTTGCAATGGGTCTCTAAAAAAGATTCGACGCCGATGGTGGTCCAGCCGCGTTTGCAGCGTATGCATGAAAGCTGTGCGGTAGGTGGAGAGTTGCCCTCACGGTAGGTCCCCTTGGCGCAGGGGGTGACCACACCTCTATTCATGGTATTCCCTCCAGGCACCACTGCGAGTCAACACAGAGCAAAGGGGATGGCAAAAAATTCAAGAGCGAAGAAGGCAGAAAGGAAATGCTAAAACGAGCATAGCGTGTCAATCTGATAATCATCAAAGCATGCCAGTCAAACCTGCTGCCACTGCCGCAGCTGCAAGCCACCAAACCTTTAACTGCCAAACACACAGCTGGTTAAATAACCCGACACACTGGCTTAAACAACATTCTAATGTACCAAGCAAGGCCGAGGGCGTCCATATCTGGAGACATGCTAAAAACAATAACAACAAACTGACCATCAGAAGGACGCATGGAAAGACAAGGTCAATTCCCGTGCCGGGATATCTTCGCCTCTTCCATGCACGTATCCCGCTCCCTTGCTGTTTGGAGCTGACACTCAGTTACATTTCATGATATGCCATAGCAATAAGTGCCATAGGAGCTGACACTACCCATTTCCAACTCTGCGTCTATAGGTTGGACACAGCTAATCAAAGCAAGGGAGTACATGGACAAGAAGGCAAGAGCTCTGTGATGCAGTGCTGGAACGGAGAAAATCAGGATGCAGGGGACGAGGCAAGTCGCAAAACATGTCAAAAGCATATTTGCATCGATAATTATACTGCAAGGCAATCACAGCTGGTCAGCTGCTCCTCCACAGTGCCACTGCCGGTGCTGCTTGTGTATGTCCAGGCGGGACACTTACAGCACTCGTCCTTGCTTGTACGCCCGATACCAACGGTGATCAAGCCAGAAGGGCAGGTATAGCATGCTGGCAAGCGGTTCCGTCCAGGGCTGTAGGTCCCAGCAGGGCATTGCTGAGCATCTCCACCGGGACCAGTGTAGAAGAAACCTGCTTGGGTCACTACAGTCACCAGCAACATAGGGAAGGTGAGTGCAGGGGGTGAGGTCAGAAGAGGCAGAAGGTGAAAGGGGTATAGTGCAGACACACATGACATCGGCAGCACGGTGTTGGGTTCAAATGCACGGATGCAATGCAGTGCACGGCGTCAGGGAAAGACAGGGGGAGTGGAGGGGGAGGAGGGTTGGTGTAAGACTGCAGCCATTGCTGAGAGTACACACAGGGTCTTCTCCCTGGGTGTGATACTGCATCGGGACTTCATCTATACATATCACCTGCTTCTCCATACATATCACCTGCTTCTCCCAATAGTCCATTTAGCTGAGAATGCTGAAGGTGATGCAATGCAGGCTGCAGCATACAAATGAAAAGCACACAATACACTCGCTTCTATCTAGTCACAATGCCAGGTGGTCGATCTTTTGGAAGGGCATTGCGATAACAACCCCATAGGTGTACTTGGGGTCTGTGCAGTGGATGGTGTGTACCAAGTCATGCCCAAACGCTACAGCTACCCAATGCAGGCACGGCCATCAGAACAGACAGGAATTCAGCTTCTATGATGGCATGTCCATACTTGCATCGCTGTGACGAACACATTTCGCAGCACCCCAGCTGACAGCAGCTGGATCTGTTAACATACCGCACTAGTTCCGGGTTTAGACACACCTAAACCCTTTAAACCCTAAACCCCAGCTGACAGCAGCTGCAATTGTTAACATACCGCAAGCAATTTCTTCCTTGGATCCCACGAGTCGAGTTGTCATATTCAGCCTGCAGGCAGATGAGGAACAAACACAGAATCAGAACGACAGGGTACACCAGACGTCATTTGTCATCAATCCCTAGATTGCAGCTTGGGGCATTCAGCTGTTGCGAAGGATGAGATGGAGGTCATTCCAGTCATGTGCTAACTATCATTGACTAAGGATCCCAACTCTGAGTGGCATCAGCTGGAGAGGCATTGAGAGGGCTCAACAGAACTCAAAAGTCAGACTGCTCTATAGGCCTTTGCATTGTGCATGTCAGATTGAGGATTTGAGATAAACGAGAGCCACAGGATTCAAAAGTAAGGTTGGTATAAAGGCATCTGCAATGTGCTCCTGTGCATCAGGATGACCACAGGTGGCAGGAGCTTGCATTTCATCTCATGATTTGGCATAGCAAAAAGTGCCATAGGCCCCGCAGACCAAGCTGTCACAGAGACCAGCGAGCTGGAACAGCATACGGGTTGTCATCGGCATGTATGACAACATGTGGGTGGTAAGATAAACAAATGTGCATGTGGACCATCTGCTGCTGTGACAATCCTTCTGGCACGACTGTTCTGGATGCTCTGGGGTAAATCCTACTAGTACTTAATCCATCGTATGCCATATTGCCATAGCAAAAGTGTCATAGCGCCCCCGCCCCCCCCCCCCCCCTCCCCCTTTTCCCCGTACAGTGCACCGCAAGCTTGCACATGCCCCATCCCTTTGTTCATGGCTTGTTAACCTGAAGCACAGGAGCAGACCTGGCCTCCTATTCTTATAACATTCTATGATACGCCATAGCATAAGTGCCATCCCAAGCTGGTCCCTACAGCTGCAGCTGCTCCTTCTAGTGTTGCTGGTACTGTCACTGCCGCTGCGGCTTGTTGCCTCTGCTTGTGCTGCTTTCTGCCCAGGGCGGCTACTATCATTTAAAACATTTCATGATATGCCATAGCAAAAAGTAACATAGGCTCCGCTCCTCAAGCCATCACAAAAACAGCGGCAACTGCTGTTGACAGTTTCTGTGTCTACACCCCCGCATGCTTCCACCATTCCTTACTGCTCCTGCTGCTGCCTCGCAAACCTTCCCATCTACTCCTGCTGCTGCTGCTCACTCCCCTTTTATCCAATCCAACCCCCTGATGCTTCACCCTTGCGCTGCTGTTGCTGCTTTTGGGTTTAGGGTATAGGGTTGTTGCTGCTGTTGCTGCTTTTGGCCTCTGCTCTTGCTTTGCCAGTGCTTTCCTCATGCTTCTCCTGGTGCTACTCCACCCCTATTGCTGGAGCTGTTGCTACTGCACTGGACCTTCTGTAACGGCTGTTGTTGGTTTGTGTTTCCCACGGATGCTGCCCAGGGTCACTTGCTTCACGCTTGAGGCACCTCCTGCTAATTTAGCTTCATTGCAACGACCCATGCTTGCCCTTCCTCTGCAACTGTCGTTGCTGCTGCTGTTGGTGCTGCTGTTGCAAATGCTGTTGATGCTGCTGAGTATTCATGAGGAGAGCTTCAAATGTCCTTGCTGCTGCTATTGTGCAGTCGTGGCTGCTGCTGTTTCCTTATGTCTGCGGTTGTCTCTGCTGCCATTGGTACTACTGCCATTGCTACTACTATTGCCAGGACCAGATCCCCCACCCCCTGCTGCTCCGCCTCTGGCTGCTGAGGGCTCTGGGGTTAGGGTTCAGCCTAAACCCCTGCTGCTGGTGACCAGGTGACTCACCCGCAAGAGAACCTGTAGCTGCGCATCCCAGATGTGACTGACTCATCCACTTGGGCGAAAGGCATGCTGGTGCCTACATTTTGTGCGGAGTTAGCTCCATTGCCATTGCCTGCTGGACAGTAGGAGCCTTGGGGGCATTTCGTGCAGTTGCCTGTTGGGCTCTCGGAGGTACCAGCTGGACATACTGCAGACAAGCAAGTATAGACACTGATTCAGAGGTCTGGAGTGGGTAACAGGTGCTGCAGCTTCAAAGGGAGGTGGGGTGCACGCACATTGACAAAACATATTCTCAGGCCTACCAAAGGCTCCACGAGAGCTGGTATACTGGGGTTCGGTCTCCATTGCAAGCATTGACAACTCAGAGTGACATAGATGAATGATGCATGCCTGCTGCTGCTGCTGATGCAGGGCAGGGGATGGCTGTTAAGCCAAACGTCTCGAACTTACCGCATGCCCTCTTGTTGCCTATGAGTCGATACGTAGGGAGGCAAGATGCGCAAACGTAACGGCGGGCGCCACCTGATAACTGATCTTCAAGCGCACAACCACTTGAGCCTGCAGCGTACATGCGTGAGTTGGAGGTGAGCCAGCCTCGGAGCTCTATGCCGGAGCTATGCTATGTTGTTATATGAGCATCGTGGAGAGCTATTTTGGTAAAGGTTATCTGCTTTTAGGGCTCGATGTGCCAACTGTGAGTTCTGGGTGCTACCGATGGCATCACTAGATGTAACTGAAGGCGGAGTCACGGCTGCAAATCGTGAGCTTACATTTCCAAATTGGACATGCTTGAGAGAGGGACCTAGGAGCGTACACCCGTGCTGCTAAAGCAAGCAGTACGATGTGGCCCAAGAGGTAGGATAGCCGCATTATCTGCGAAGGCCGTCCGCCTCTTCAGGGCATAGCTTTTGCGAAGATGACTAGTTGCTGTGGAAAAAACACTTTGGAAATCATTCGTAATACAAATACGCCATTATGTGTGGCTGGCTCTGCACGGCCTTGGCAACAATACATATGCAGGATGTGCGTCGCCGGGTTGATGAAAGTCTTTAGCATTGAACCAAAGGACGTGCTTGTATTACTCAGGGTGGAGTATCGAGCCCTGTAGGGGCGGCGTTGGCGCTGAGACTGTGGCAAGATTGCGAACATCATGTGTCAATCAGCCAAACGGCGAGTTTAGTAATAAGTTAGTCATAACTCATAGTTCACCTTGTAGTTCGCATTAGTATTGCATCGCTGCCAGTACTTGCCACTTCAATCCTCTAAGGTATGAGTACCCGCTTAGATGAGTCCTTGAAGAAAGATAACATGTTCGGAAACTTGCCTATAGTCGCCGGAGCTCGATTGCAACCACCCATGTCATCGCCAGCCTGCTAGTTCTTCTCGCCGACCAGAACTGCTGCTTCAACTTTCAAGGCCCGTATCTACGAGCGATACTTCAATTGAAAATCCCTGTTTTGCAGCAAAAGCCGTGTTGGCAAAAGAGGCTGTGGGTGCCTTATCCTGGGTGGTGGCTGTCATCCAACCTGGAAGTAAGCCGCTGCAAAGCGCCCATTCATCACCCACCAGAGGAAAAGCAACTGCTGCACCTTGGGGGTGTTGGTCATCAAATAACCAGCATGTCGTCCTCTTTAGGGACGTGCAGGTCAAGCAGTGCCAGGCCATGCTGAGGAACACTGCTTGCTGCATGCTTGCATGGACATCTTATCGATCATGCTGTACATATGGATGCGTGGTGTCTGGCATAGCGATGGCTGCAAGCTAAAGAAGTGCACCAGAGACTGGCCTTCTTGTTGCAGTACCTAGGAAATACAGTGGGAAGCACCTACAAGTCTATATAGAAAAAGTCACTCAAGCACAATGAACACTTTGGATGCGAGTGATCAATTAGCAGCGCACATGCATGCCACACATCCTAGTGGATGCTTGGCTATACTGCTGGCATTGAAATCTATGCTTTATGCCTACCATGACAGTATGCAAACCCTGGGAGCCAGTCAGCAAAGAGAGCTTATGATAGATATGCATAAGTGGAATGGATCTGATCAATTGCACACAGCCGTGGAATCGCATTCAAACACAAGAATTGATCCCCTCTAGCAAAAAGCTTTTACCTTCAAGGGGGCTTTCCCGCCCACGAATTCTTGAGCATTACCAGTCACTAGTAATCATATTTTGGGATGCATTCTTCAAACGATAATATGTAGCTGCTCCAGGGCGCATCTGTCCAGCAGCACATACCAGAAGTATTTGAGCCGTGATGGCAGCCAGAAGCAGGAGGAGGGCCACCAACAGCAGCAGGGGGAGCAGTCGCAGGACCTGCAGCAGGAGGATGGCAGCAGCACATGAGAAGGAAGCAGGGGAAGCAGTATTAGAGGAAGGCAGCAGACCGGGAAAAGCAAAAGCGGCATAGGAACGACAACAGTTGGGAAGCAGCACACACAAGACAGAGAAGCGGCAGCAGCAGGGGTAAAGCAGGGGAAGGGGCGGCTGGGAAGCAGCCAGGCAGCTGTGGATAGTGTGACCGGCAATTGGAGTGGACTGCCAGAGGGCTGCTGTGAGCTGCTGCACATTGCATTCTGGCGAGCTGAAGACCTTCCAAACTGCATAATTCTGCTAGCCCAAACCTATGCAGTAAACATATGGAGGAGCTGGAGGGAAATGTACGGACTGCAGCAGTGGAACGGTGGGGTCGAAAGAGCAGGGCCAGCAGCTCGCAAGTCTTCTAAGAGAGATTCTAAGGGGCGGTATTGCTGGGATATGGACATAATCTGCAGTGGCTGGCAGGTTGCAGTTTGCAGCACTGGGCATCAGAATATAAAGGTGATCCCAACAAGCAGGAACAGCAGGAGCAGGAGCAGGGTAGGACCTAGAGTGCTTTCCCAAGGGCGCTTGCAGGTTGCTGAGCAGGACATGCTTCACTTGAGAGGACTGAGGTGAGCTATTGCGCAGAGCATCAGCAAAAGAGCAGTAGCAGCAGTTGGGGTACCAGAAGCAACAGAAGCAGCAACAACGGAATTACACCTGGGTAAGTAAGATGGGGCAGGGAGGCCAGGAATCTTGATCTCCTGGCCTCTACCATGGGACCATTGACAGAGACTTAGAAGCTTTGCTGGCTGACTTGCAATCTCCCATCCCAAGGTTACCTGGGTTTGCGCTTCCACGGGGATTTCTTCTCTTTCAGAGAGCCCGGATGACATGTAGGGGCTTTAGGCGAGTGTGGTGGCAGCTGTCCTCTCTTTGCTGGATTTCCAGTCATAGATAAAGTAGCAGTCGTGGACGACCAAATAAAATACATAGCAGGAGATCCAAGGGATTGCAATGAAGAAGAGAGAAGACAGCCAGCAATCTCTGCTTAGGCTCTTTTTCAATTTGGAAACATTCAGCATCAGTCCACCCTCCACCACTAAGCAGGCAGCCAGAGGAGCGGCCCTATTGTGTTCTTGGACAGCTCTTGTCCATCAGCGTAACTGTAGATAAGCTGCCTTGCAGGGCTGTCAGTGTGCGATTGGTAACTCGTGCCGTACATGTGTCACCAGAACAAACTTCCTCGACTTCAGCCGGCACGAACTCTTCTAAATAGGGGTTCTTGTCCTTATTCACATCCACATGATATGGGGCTCTACAGCAACCTTTCAGCACATGCTTCACTACCAGTTGAACGCTTCCAGCATCTCACGTCACCTTCTGCTGTGCGAAGATAATTGCTTCGGCTTACTGTTCAGAGTTCCGTGCTGACCCCGGACAACTTTCCATTAGACTCGTGCGCACCGGTGTTTTATAGTTAGCAGCGTTTATACCAGGGCCATGTCTAACATCAGCAGATCACAGGAGCAAGTTAGCAATATGTCCGCTGGCGCAGCCGCGGATCAACCATCTAGTGTTTTGGACCTGCCTCAAACATGGCTCTCTGACCTCTTTCAGCACGTCGCCTCAGGCCCTGAAGGTCTCTCCCATGCAGCAGCCCTTACTCAGACCTGCAAGTCCTTCTATGCTCTGTCAGAAGATCCCTCCATCAGCTACCGGAACCTCCATGTTACGCAGCAGATCCAGGAGCCAGACCACCCGATATGGCACTGGCTAGCCAAGAGAAAGGGGCGTGTCTGTGGTTTGAAGGCAAAGCTCCAGCTCTGCACTCCAGCTGATTCTGATGGTGCAGCAATGAGGATGGATGAATGCACGCAGCCGCTGCAGATTCTTTCAGCAATGACCAACGTCCAGCTTACTGTGGAGCTGTTAGACCATGACTACGATCCTACACCCCCCTACACCCCATGGCTAGGGCAGTATGCCTGCCTAATTGACCACCTGGACGCCGACGTGGACATAAATTGGGTAACCTTAAGGGCGCTTGCTGACGCCTTCGCGCCTTGCAAGTCCCTCGAGCTCGGTATGTCTCACTCTGAAAAGGGACTTGACATGGATGACCTTGGCGCTGTGGCCGGTTCTTTGGTGTGGTTGGCAGTTTGCAATGAGATGTCTGAGGATGTGCAAGTTAGGGGCTTGAGTACGTTGCCCTGCTTGTCACGGCTCAATACTCTTTCCATGCACTGGGAAGACCTGTCAGGGGGAGATGTTTGGGGCCACCTTTCCAGCTTGAGCAGTCTCAGGGACCTGTCCTTAACAGTCTCTGCTTCTGCTGACCCCTCTGCGCTGTCCGCTCTAACAGGACTGACCTCCTTGTACCTTAATCCCTTAAATGAGGAAACATATGGGGTGCCACCATTCAGCTTCAGCAGCTTGCAGCTGCTCAGCACACTGCGCCAGCTTGAGGTGCTCACCTTGGGCAGTTGCGTGCATAGCAGCTCCCTACAAGGATTGGGGCACCTGAGCAGCTTGAAGGAGCTTCGGCTTATGTCTGCTCGTGGCCTGATGACAGTGCAGGGGCTCAGCACTACAGTCACCAACTTAAGCATATCATATGCCCGGGGTATAGCTGGCATTGGAGATTTCCTGCTCTTGGAAAAGCTATTTGTTCGTGGTTGTGACAGAGTTACCTCTTTGAAGCCCCTAGCCTGTCTGCCTAAGTTGAGTGAGTTGAAGCTGCACTGGTGCCCACTGGTTAGCTTAGAAGGCATTGAGGGCCTGCTGAGCACATCCTTGCGGTCCCTGAGTTTAAGCAGCTGTCCTATCACCAGCTTGCAGCCTCTGTCAGCATTAGGAGCAGGTTTGAAACGTCTGGAGATATCATCCTGCAGTAATGTGCTGGCAAAGGTTCTAGAGCTGCCTAATGTGCTGCCCACAGCTGATGTCAGCATTTGGGAGTGCAGCATAGAGGAGGTGGTGCTGGCCGATGGTGTTAGGAAGCCAATCAGGGAAGGGTAAAGCAAATGCATTGTGTGGTGATCTGCCGTGGTTGATGCCTATGCAAGTGTCTGTATGTGTTCCACCTTGGCACATGTATGTTCAGTATGCTTGCATTGGTTTTTTTTGCAAGCAGTTGCCTGGTGCGTTGCATTGAGGTGTCAAACATGCTTGTTATGGTTTCAGTGTGCGTTGGGTCAAAGGCATCTTAGGAGGCTGGTGGGCTTTTGCATTGTATTGGTCTGTTATATCCTGCAGAAAGCACTGCGGGGGGGTGTTGTTGGTGGTTGCCCAAACAATGATACATGGTGATTGGCAGCTGGACGGGTCGTGCATGGGTCATTTAACAGAGTTTGGGTTAGAATCAGATGCTTTAGTGCTTTGTTGGGCAGTGGTGACACAGGGCAGTGCTGAGTTCGATCTTGGTGATCAGACGGCCCGATGCAGTTAAGGAGGTTCATTAGCAACAGCTTGGAGTGAGTGGGGACGTAGGCTGTGAGACAGAAGGGCAATTCATCAGCCATGGGAGCGGTCGTCAGTATTGTATTATTTGGACTTTGTGAGTTTTGCGCCGCTAATGGCTCGCGCTCAGCTACACTGTAGGGCCTCGCTTTCATTAATGTTTTCAGTGAAGAGGTGCCCGCTTGGATAGTGTCGCGTAATTAATGGAGCGTGAGAATTTATGAAATGGGTGGCAGGAATAAAGCGCGTGCTATTCTGTTGGATCATGCTTGATATATCTAACATGAAAGGTGCTATTCTGTTGGATCATGCCTTTGAGCGGTGCTCGGGGGCAGGTACTCGGGACCGCAAGCCCAGATCTGTGAGCGCAACGGCATCTCGAAAGGCCCGGTCGAAATAACAGCATTTACCGTTTGAACCGAGCTGGCATTTGCCGGGCTCCCCCTCGTTCAGTCCACACAGTGCCGGTGCTGGTCCATCACTGCCCGGCTGCGGCTTGGGCTGAAGATACTTTGAAGGGCCACGGCCGGATACAGAGTTCATCGAGGAACTGCCGCCTCAGTTATGCGGTGCAGATCCGATGTCCACTTCAAATAGATTGTGTATGGAGTGCACGAACATGAACTGTCCAATCAACAGGTAGGGTTTGCCCCGCACCTAACACATGCGCTGCTTACAGCGAACACTACGACCGGCAAAGCCGGCAACAGTCAAGTGCGTGCCCACTATCCAGTAGCTGATGTTTTCAACATGACTGGCGAACGGAGAGAAGAGACTGGAATGAAAAAAACAGTGCCATGTCTCAAGCACAGCAAGCACAACAAACACAGCAAACAAGTAGACACAAGTGTCTTCTTGTTCTACATCACCGAGCTGGCAGTTGCTTCAAAGTCACCCATCCATCTGCACCCTGCATGCTGGTGCTGATGCTGCTGGACCAGTGCTCCAAGCACACAAATCTCTCATAACTGCATTTGCTTTTGGCAAACCCGGCTGTGCTCTCCCCAGTTGCTTTCCTGACAGGCCCTGCTGCAGTAGCATGCTAGCCCACATCCAAAGCACACCCCAGTAGTACGAACCCCACTTCCAGCAGCATCAGCATCACAATTAGCCGTACCAACAGCAAGTCCCCCACCAGCGCCTGCTCCTACCACCGAGCCCACCTCACTGCAGCTGCTGATGTTGCTGCACTTAGGGTTCATGCAGCAGAAGGGGCTCTGCAACACTGTCAGCACATTCCTTAGAAGCTCCTTAGTCTTCAAGAGAGCCTCCGGGTCAGGGGCACTTAGAGGGGCCGCACATGTCCCACCATGGAGAATTGCTCCTGCTGGTGCTGGCAAGCTGTGACGCCAGGAAGCCCCCTTTTTCCTCTCCTGCTGATGCTGCTGCTGCTCTTGGTTCATGATCCCCTCCCTGCCTGAACCCTCGCCCCCCGCCACCTCCCCTGCACTAGCTGCACACCCTTTTGCTTGGCTGCCACCTCCTGTTCCCGCTCTACTAGCCAGACCCAGCTCAGTTAACATACGAGTCAGCTCCTCAGACTTCCTCACCCGCTCAAACAGAACATCAATCACCGTTCGCGGCAAGAGATTCACAATGGCCTCACAACCAGCTTCTGCGCCCCTCCACGCCTGCTCTGGTCCCACTTCCGGGAGCTCATTATCCAGCTTACATACCAGCAATAGCAATGCCGCTGTGCCTAAAGCTGCTGCTATGGTCTCCTGCCTCTCTGACAGAACAGCCAGCGCCTTGCTAACCCCTTCCAAACCCCCTTTAGGCAGGATATGGTTTAGGAGGAAGTGTGCTGCTAGCTCCAGGTGCTCAGGCAGCACCTTGAGTACCATAGGCCACAAGCCTCTAGTACCGGTAGCGTATATCGGTACCGCATATATTGCACTATTAGTACCACTAGCCCGCTCAAGAGCAGGCAGGTAGTCACCTAGTGACCTGCTCCCTGCTTTATCTCCTTTTGCTTGTGCTGCTCCTCCTGTCCCCAACCCCGCTGCGGCTGCCAAGCCTGCTACTGCACTTAGCCCATCTACGCACCTTGCCCCCAATGCCGCTTCATTGGTGCTTTCTGCGACCCCTTCTGCTTCTGCTTGCCCTGCCGCTTCTGCCTCCGCTCCTGCTGCTGCTCCCTCTCCTCCCCCCACTCCTGCTGCTGCTCCCTCTCCCCCTCCTCCTGCTGCTGCTCCCTCTCGCTGTCCCCTTCCTGTCCCGGCCTCCCTTTGCCTTGCTGCTCCCTCTCCTGCTGCTACTGCTGCTGCCCGTGCTGATTCACCCTCTGCTGCTGCTGCCCTCAGACTAAACAAGCCTGCCCTCTGTGATGCTCTTCCTTCCGAGCTGCTTTGGCCCCCCCCTCCTGCTGCTGCTGCCGCCGCTGATCCAGTTACATTCTCCCCTGCTCTTCCCGTCCCCTGGTCCAAAGCATCCAGAAGCATTTCCTCAGCCTTGTGTCTGTCCTCCTCATGCAGCATTGGGTCAGTGGCTGCTTGATAGCAACTGCTAAGGAGGGCTAGCAGCAGGGTCATGTCGCAAACAGCAGCAAAAGGCTTGTAGATACAGCATACGGACGGCCACAGCAAACCTTCTAGCAGCACCCTCCTGTGCTGCTCCACAGGACTCTCCAAGTACAATTGCTGCTGCTGCTGACTATTACCACGCCCCTTACTTCGGTGCTTCAACCTCCCTTTCTGCTGCTGCTTGGACTGAGAGGGCCCCTGGCACAGGCCCTGGTGCAATCCAACTTGTATTTTCTGATCCTGTGTCCCCTGGCTATCAAAGCAGCCTGGCTGCTTAGGCGCAAGAACAGAACAGCGTGCCTGCTTATGTTCCCCTTCTGCTGCCTCCCGCTGCTGTTGTGCAGAGCTGGGCAAGGTATGTGCGCACACTCCCTCCTGCTGCTGTTCCTTCCCCTGCAATCCCTCCTGCTCTCCCTCCATTGGCTGCTGCTGCTGCGGCGGCGGCTTCTGCTCATCCCTTTGCTTCTCGGGCTTCTGCTCCAGCTGCTGCTGCTGCATCTGTTCCACCTTCTGTTCTAGCTGCTGCCTCTTCTGCTCCAGCTGCTGCTGCTTTTGCTCCAGCTGCTGCTGCTTCTGTTGGATCTGCTGCTGATTCTGTTCCAGCTGCTGCTGCTCCTGCACCAGCTGCTGTTCCAGCTTCTGTCCCAGATTTAGCTGCGGCTTCTGCTCATCCCTTTGCTTCTCAGACTTCTGTTCCAGCTGCTGGTGCTGCTTTTGTTCCGGCTGCTGTTCCAGCTGCTGCTGCTTTGTTTCCGGCTGCTGCTCATCCCTTTGCCTCTCAGGCTTCTGTTCCAGCTGCTGGTGCTGCTTTTGTTCCAGCTGCTGCTTTTTCTGCTGCTGCTCCAACTCCTGTTCCAGCTGCTGCTGCTTTTGTTCTACCTGCAGCTGCCATTTCTGCCTCAGCTCCTGCTGCTGCTTCAGCTGCTGCATGCTCTCCTGCACCTGATGAAGCTGAAGCTGCTGTAAGCACTGCCACCGCTGTTCCTCAAAGCTTAGCAAGCTCCCCCCTGGCCCAGCTCCCTGACTCAACCCAGCCCTAACAGCCACAGGGTCTACCGGGAAGATGTCCAACACATTAAGTGCTAGCTCCAGAAGCTGCAGACCCAGCAGCGCCAGCAGCATGATCGCTAAGAAGAGCGTTGACGAGTGCATCCCACCTGTTCTGATCAGCTTGCTGGCGCTGCTGACAGCTCCTACCAAAGGCATCATGGCTGCAGCTGTGCTAGCGTAGGCTACAACTGTGCCACAGCTGGACTGCAGGTGATCCCGGTCTATGAAGCGCACCAAGAGGTTGAGCACCTGCATGCGCATCTGTGTGTTGGCTGACTTGCTGCGCATGATCATCTCCAGTAGGACGAAGAGCAGAGGGGATGAGGAGAGCCCAGCGGAGGGTCTAGGTGTTTCAACAGACAGCAGCACCAGAGGCACCACATAACCTGCACATGCAGAACCACAAAGCATCTCATTAGATGCACAGTGATGTGCAACAGAATGGCAACTGCAGAAGTTGTGTAGCCATTGTGGTCGAACAACTAAGGACAATGCAGTACTGTTGTCCTGCACACCAAGAGCCTGGCAAGCAAGGTGTACAAGACAGCCCACCACCTGCTCTGTTGTAAAGAGGTCCAGAGGACCGTATCTTGTGATGGTTTTCAAAAGAGAGAAGCATTTGCTTGTCTGCGTGTGTATTTTACATGGCAAACCCATCGGCACGCGTGTGGTGCCACAGCTCACCACAGGGTGACAAAGCCACTAACACAGATAGAACAAGGAAACATGAACATCATCCCAATAGCTTGAAGTCCATGATTGTGCATGTTCAAGCGTGTCCAAACTCAATGCAATCATAAGCACAGAGTAGTTAGGGCATCTGAATGCGCCACGAGGTATGAACCTGCCATGCCATAACATACCAGAACAAAGCCATCAGTCCAGTTGAAGACAAGCATGCAAGAGAGGGCGGGGGCAAGAGAGGCCGGGGTAACGAAGTGTTGGAGGCAGATGCACATTTCTAAGCAGCAGAACATGCCCCTACTTCCTTCTCTGCCGCCGGACTTGTATGCGTTCAGCAGCAAGTGATAGGTACACAAGTAGATGCCAAGCAGGACAGTAATGCATCCAAGACGTTCCCAAAAGGACCAACCCACTGACCTAAGGAACTACTCATCAGCTTCCCTGCTGTTGCAGTCTTCACATCTATCCGGGGTGCCTCCAACAATAAGCTCTGCAGCACCAGCAGCACCACAGTGGGAACATTGGACCTCCAGGGAGATGCAGCCCTCTCACCACCTCCCCCGCTGCTGCTGTTGTGGTTTAGTCGCGATGGGCCCTTTCTTAACTCCCCAAGCAGCAGCGCCCCCTCCGCTTCCCCACCTGCCCCTGCTCCCCCCAGGCCCTCATCCTCCAACAGCACATGATACAGCAGCTGCAGCAGCAAGGTCCCCCCCTGAGACATGAACTGCTGCTTCACCTCGGGAGAGGATTGCTGCAGCAGTGCACCCAGCAGCAGCAGCCAGTCCCAGTGATACATACTGCCAACTGGCAAAGCCTCCAAGGTATCAACTTTACATGCTTGAGCACCCCCTTCACAGCTGCTGCTGGTGCTTTCACTGCTTTGTGTGTTGCTGCTGTTGCTGCTGCTGCTGCTGCTAGTGTTCTCAATTCCCTGTGTATTGTCGGCAATGCTGGTGCTGGTGCTTTCACTGCTCCATGCATTGCTGCCCCTGCTGCTGGTGCTTTCCCTGCTTGGTGTGTTGCTGCTGCTGCTGGTGTTTCCACTGCCCGGTGTGTTGCTGCTGCTGCTGGTGGTGATGGTGGTGGCAGCGCCTTTACTGCTTTCGGGGCATTCGCTGCTGCAGCCCATTTCACTGCTGCTCCCATTGCTGCTCTTACCGCCGCTCCCACTGCTGCTGCTGCCACTATGGCTAGGTTCCCGCCTACCGCGAACCGGCCATATCAGCAGCAGCAGCTCTAGCACCACCTGTAACTCAGGGCATGGCAGACGATCGGCGTTAAACGATGAGGGCAAAGGTGGTGCCCCTGGAACCGCAGAATACAACCACAGTGCCATCGTCTCTGTGAATGGGCAAGCGTCAGCAGCAGGGAACGCAGCAGCTATTCTTTTCGCTACGTCTTCTCCGGTCGGAGGTGTAGGTTGCTTTCCAGGATTTTGCAGCCTGTGTTTACTTGCTGTGTTCCTTCTGCTGTTGCCAACCTCACTGCTGCTGCTGCTGCCACAATCACCCCACCTGCTGCTGCTGCTGCTGCTGCTGCTGCCATCCTTACTGCTGCTGAAGCCTCCGCTGCTGCTGCTGCTGCTGCTGTGCTTATTGTTGTGCCCCTTGCTTGCCTTAGTGGAGCCGCAATTGCGTTCCTCACTGCTGCAGCTGCTGCTGCTACTTCTTGGGTCCCTTACCTCCGTACTGCTGCTGCTGCTGTGCTTTGAATCCTTCTCGTCGGTACTGCTGCTGCTGCTGCTGTTGCTGCTGCTGTTGCTGCTGCTGTTGCTGCCGGCTCTGTTGTTCAACGTAGAAGGCTGCAGCAGCTGCATGTCATCCTCAGAACCGGAAGCTGACCGTGGTAACAGCCACCCACACTGCTCCAGAGGACATTGCAGGTACAGATATGACAGCACAGCTACTAGCTCCTTCATCCTTTCCACAAGCGCCTCCAGGTCAATGAGAGCCTTGAGAGACAGCTCGCTTCCAAGATGATACGTTTCCCACATTTCGTGTGCTCCAGGCACCACACAGCCACATGCCCTCGACTTCCCGCCTGCCCTGCGATGGATCTGCTTGACCAGGTTTACTACCCACACCCAGATAAGCGATAACACTGTGTTGCTGCTGAGGTCCTCCCTAATCTGCTCCTGCTGCTGCGGGTGCTGCACAAGCCAGTCGCATAAGGGACCAGAGGAACGACTGACACCTGGTAAGCCTTTCAGGGGCATGTGCTGCACAACTAGAGCTGCAGACACTCCAAGGCTAGCAACTATGCCTTTCTGCTGACCTGGAGAGTACCTTTTAGCCAGTGGTATGACGCGAGTGAGGGATACCGCCGCAAGCTGCAGCCATAGCATGGCGGGATGGTTTAAGTCATTCAGCATGGAGGCAAGGGAAGTCCACAGAACCAAGAGGGAGCAGGAGAGGGTGATGCGGGCCACCTCCAAGTCGTTCCTGGAGACCTTGCCAGAAGACACCCACTTGGCCATGTGGAGGAAGTGCTTCAGCAGGACTGCAAGACAGCGCAAAGAAGGACTTCAATGCTGTAGCATTATATTGCATGGCACATCTGCCTGTGTGTATAGTGATATGCAGGGGTCGCATACGTGACCTGAATTGAAGAACAGGCAAAGCATTGCCATGCTATGCTGTCATACAACAACAGAGGCTGGTGGTGATCAAACCTTGGGTTAGATGACAAGGGCAGGACTAAGTGCCCCTTCACCCAATCTTTCAGGCCCATTCAGTATGTACTAACTATGGCTCCAAACCGTTATAAAAATGAGTGGTGTATATGCATGAGTGTCCTGACCCTGGCTGCCAGTTGCGCTGAACCCAACTATGTTAACAGCAAACACAGGGACATATGAGATCTCAGCATGCTTTGTACCTGGAGCACCATCAGTTCCTTCCCGTAGCAGATCATCAAGGAGTGGCTTAGCAAGGTGCTCTTTGGCCTCCGCAGCAGCACCATCAGTAGCCACTCTAGTCAGAGCTTCCAGGGCAGCAGAGTACAGGATGAGTGCCTCATGCCGCACTTTCACGTTGTGAGGGTCCAACGCGGGCGTGAGAAGGCTTTCTAGGAGATCTACAAGATTTCTTGGAAGGTTGAGCTCCAAGTACACCTGAAAGCCTGTCACGGGGGCTGTGGATGTGAAAGAGGCAAGAGGCTTAAGAAGCAGCTGCTGAGCACTCTGGATGTCTTGCCAGTTGCGTAATGGCCCTGAAAGCTCTGCCAGGCGCGAGGCAAGGTACTTTGCGTGTGGCTGCATGTACGCGGAGCTGCTATGCGCCATGCTGCCCACCGCACTTCATGACAATTAGAGCACAGATCTTGCACTACGGGTGCCTCTAAACGGGGGCACATGGACCAGGGGCCATTTGTGCACACCGAGTGGAGAGCACCGGCATAACTGCTCAACTGCATGCCTGACGTGAAAGAGCGTCTGTAACTGGAGAAGTACACGGACTTGCTCCGGCCAGCTCTGCAGTATTAGATCAGGAAGATTCAGCATCCCCTGACCTGACATATTTCCTGCTCACTCAGGTGCTTCACTACTCTAGTCACCGACTCGGCGTACCCAGACTGTGACCGAAACTCGGCAAGTGCTTCCGGGCCTCCATTGCCGAATCTATGCTAGCGAAGTTCCCCGCGGTATCATTGATAATGATTGGAGAGCACCCGAATGTCATCTTATCTCAATCAAGTCAGTCAGATATGCCTAACGGTGTGCATCCACCCAAGGACCCTGGAGTCAAAGCCGTCCCCGCACACATCAGACATGATTGCTTTTAGCCCCAACAAAGACACTGGCTTACTGGCAATGCAGACATAATGTTGAGTACACCGACCCAAGCAAAGCCCTAGATATCAGACATCCATTCATCCTTTTATCAAGGTGCAAATTGCCGCAAGCAATCGCACTTCATCAACCATAGGTCCAGCTTCCCATGCACATGCTCGGCATCAGCAACCACACCATGTACTAAGATTTCACCCACCGTACAGGGATGTGAACAAGCAGCCAGCAACAACAGAAATGGAGAGCACCACGCACCCTGGAGTTGCCTGGGTGCTTTGCCCACACCTGCTACATACTGCCTGCTGGTGCTGGTGTTCCTGCTCCTTTCACGCTGCTGTTCACCCCATCTCCTGCCTGCTTCTTCTCTGCCTGTACACCCCCACTTCCATCCTCCTCCTCAGACGTTGTCACCCCCTCCAAAACCTCCACCACAGCACCCCCTGCTTTACCCTGAACCCCTGCACTGCTATCACTAGGTACAGGCACCAGGTTTCCTGCTGCTACTGCCTGCCTGCTGCTAGTACTGCTACCTGCTGCCCAGCGGCTGTAGTCTGTAGACAGCAGCTCCAGGAAACTTGGCAGTAGTGCCTGCATGGTGAGCTTAGCAACCAAGCTTGCTGCTGTAGACAGCAATGGTCGTGGCACAATGCTCAGCGGATGTGGCAACCGTAACCGCATATCTAATGAGACGCTACACTTCAGCGAGCTCTCCTGTTCCCAGTGTGGCTGCTGCAAAGAGAGACTTGCTTGACCCGGCCCCCCTGCTGCTGCTGCTGGAGATGATAATCCAGGTGGTCCACCTGCGGCTGAGTACTGCAACACAACTGCCTGCTCTCCTGCCCCTGCTTCTGAAGCTGCTGCTGTTGTATCTGCCACCTCTTTTGAAGATGGCAGGGACACCATGCGGATCTCTTTTGGAGCTGCTGCTGTACTTGCTGTTGAACCTTTGGTACTGGCTGCTGCTCCTGCTCCTGCTGGACCTGCGCTGTCTACCAAGCGGGGTTTCTTGCTGACTTTGCTGCCGAGGTGTGCCTTTAGGTCCAGGGTGAAGTCTTTGTCCAGGCGAGGGTCACCCAGCTTGAAGTGACTGGTTGAAAAGGTCACCTGGAGGAGTGCATGTGCCAGAAGGGAAGATAAATGGCCACTCCAAACCACTGCACAAAGCCAGCATCACATGATGCACTTTGATAGCAGATTGGACACAATATTTGATGCTTTCATGGCAGAATGAAAGCCAAGCTGGGAATGCTAACTGTAACGTATTGCTAAGGAGCCACACAAGAAGCATCAAAGCAAATCTAATGGGCCTGCAGAGAAAGCCCAGTGGGCCCTAATAAGTAGTGACATCATGGTAACCCCTTAGAAGTAAAGAAACAGTGTCCAAGGACCTTTGAACACCGGCACCACTGGAGCAGGGTGTCCCACAACATAATTTGCAGCATCACAGACTGCAACTAACTTTTTAGCTCCCAAGTTTCCTCCCTCTGTGGCCTACAGGTACAACATGCTAGCAGCTTCAGCCAATCATGGCTACATAACACAGCATGACCTGTCCCAACTGCCCCTTTCTGGACCCACCTTGCCGTTCCTGGTGTCTGCATGTACTTGTATGACAACCTGGGGCTTCAGGTCTATCCCCACAATCTCCTGCAGCGGCACCTTCAGCAGGAACACGCCAGTGGACATCCCGGCAGCATCCACTGGCGGTATCGACAACACATCTGTACCAGGGCTACTGCTACTGCCGCTGCTGCTGGTCACACTTGCTGACTCGCTGCTGCTGCTGGTAGGATCTTCAAGGCTGCTTCTGTTGGGATCTGTCGATACACCATTGCCTGCTGGGGCACTGATGTAAGCTGCATCGCCGTTAGCAGTTATTGCGCTTGCATGGTTGCTGGCAGCTGCTAGTTGAGCTTCTTTGGCTTCCTGCTTCTCCTGCAGCTGCTCCTCTTCTGCTATTCTCTCCTCCTGCTCCTGCTGCTGCTGCAACTGCTGCTCCCAATCTTCTGGTAGGTTGCTGATCCAGCGAGGGTCAAGCACACTGTATTGGGACAACGGCAGGGACAGGTATGCTTTCAATGACTGGGTCATGGCTGGTGACAATGGTGTGCTGCTGCTGCTGCTGCTCTCTGCCCTGCTTGGGTCTGCTGCTGCTGTGCCTCCTGCTGCACCATAGCCCAACATGCTGTCTGGATCAGCAAGGATCTCCTGTGAAGCAGAAGGGAAGGTAAAGGCTTAACTTCTATGCTAGTGCAGGAATGTCATCCACATCAAACTGCAACATGCACATCAAGACAATACCTGCCAGATATTGACGGATAATGCCATTGCCTCATACATGCTTAAACCTAAATGAGAGCATGTGCTACTTCTACATACGATCCTGGCACATTGCCAGTTGGGATCGGCACATAATGGGGCCTTAGTATCATGTGCTGAAGGGGCTGTGCGTATAGAGGGTGTCAAGCTTCAAAGAGGACCATGGGTCAGGGCCAAAAGGCTTGATGTTATGCATTCTGTGCCTCTGCAATCAGTGGTTGTCCATACAACCCGTACGCAGCCCAGTAGCCTCTTCAGCTGCCGTACTCCTGCCAGGCACTTGCCTTGACTGCTCTGCTGCTTGAGGCTTTGGCGCTGAAATGGATGACCTTGCTCTTGCCCTTCTGCTGACCCTGGGTGCTGCCATTGACTGCACCCTTCCCTCTCCTAAACAAGCTCATCTGCTGGTGTGCTGAAAGAAGCTTATTGATGGCAGACATAGCAGCTTCCAAGGCTTTGACACTCGGATCATTATTCATGTTTGCTCTTGTGATGGTGGAGATTGCCCGAGATCGTCTGCTGGCCAGCGGTGCTCCAGGAGCAGCTGTTGAGCCAACTGCCTTGCGCTTCCAGCTGACAGGCATGAGGCTATGGTGTGGCTGATGGGGCGTAGGCTGTTGGCAGAGCCATCCTGACCGGTCTGCTGCGTAGAATTTGCTTTGCGCGGGGCTGGGACGCAACATCTTGAAACTACAACCGCCCCCGTCTTATCGGCAAAGCAGCTCGGGATGGATACAGCTGGCGGCCCAATCCCGTTTAGCAAGGGTGTAATCAAACGATAACCACGGAGGGCACAGTGCTTGCGGACAGAGCGGAGAGAAGGATAGGGGGGTCAGCACAAGAGATGGGGGCATGGACTGGCACCCAGTCAAGGTACATGACAGACGAAAGCAGGATGCTGCGAAGGGACTAAGCGTTGGCATGTGTTCGCCTCTGGGTAACATCAGCATGTCTCGATTCTGCGAGTCCTGCCTCACTGCGCGTTAGGGCTTCCAGTGACTGGGTCACGTGGTGTCTTGCAGGCTTCAAACGCTGCTGAAGGGCAGCAAGCAGGTACTGGGCAGATTATGGCTGCTCAGACAGAGCTTGCAAACTGTATTGGCCAACCTACCCGCTTTGGTGTTAAGGGAACGCTATTTGGATCCACATTGAGCGATCGCCTTGGAAATGGCTTCATTGGGACAGAGGGCAGCTGCGGGACCGCTATCGGGCCCCCAGCGATCCCTTTCACATGCAGTACGTGCTCAAGGAGCTTGCAGACCACTGCCAAGACGTTCCATGAGGTCGTCAGCTGCAGCGACCGAACTTGTAAGCAACACACGCGGGCTTGTTGATTTTGCCTTCACAAGTGGAACAGCAGGGCTATGACTGGTATACTCTACTGTATGAAGTACAAATGTATTGAGCATCCCAATTTTGTGCAGTCCGGCGCCCTCCACAACTTGACCAACCTCGACCGGGTCTCCATCTTAGCAGAAGCCCTGCCTTACATGCAACGGTTTGCGGGCAAGACCATCGTTGTGAAGTACGGAGGAGCGGCGATGAAGGACCCAGCGTTGAAGGTGAGGTATGAAGCCATGTTAAAGTGCTGAATGTAGTGGTCAAGGTGTGCAAGTAGCCAAGACTCCAGTGACTTGAAGATTGTTCGGTGGTTTCCTCCCCACGCAAATCAGACGGACACCAGCTGATTTACGCAGAGCCCTACTTGCTCAGTAGCTGAAGCTCCCCTAGTGGGTGTGCTAGGAGCAGCATCTGGTTTGTCCAGCAGCTTGCACATACAGGAAGTGTAACTTACCTGGATGTGTATCTCTTGCCCCCAATCCACAGAAAGAGCTTGCTTATAATAAATCTTTGTGGCTACTGTATACCAGGTTTGTTTAATATCCATCATTTGCAAGTCAGCAGCTTTTGGCAGGATCACTTCTTGTGCCGCTTTGAGGTTGACTTGGCAAGCGCTGCAGTAGGCGTTGAAACTGTTGGAGGACAAGGGAGAGCAGATGGAAAAGTTCCATGGACCTTCACTCACCTTCAGACATTATGGTGGTGGTGCAAAGCTCTGCGTTGCCAATAGGTGCCACTAGCCCTGTGGCTGTGATTGGGCGACACACACACGTGAAGCACTGCATTATCTGGAAGTACTATGTCCTGTGAAAACCCCAATTGCTTTTCAGACCTAAGCTCTCACATGGCGCATGCTGAGGGTCCATGTTAGGCAACCTGTGCTTCTGCAATATTGCTCAAGTTGGACTGAGCCTCTTTGCTTGCCTTCTGCTGCAGGCGGGTGTGATCACTGACCTGGTGCTGTTGTGGACTGTGGGCATCCGGCCTGTGCTGGTCCATGGTGGAGGGCCTGAGATCAACAGCTGGCTCACAAAGCTGGGCATCCAGCCGGAGTTCAAGAATGGGCTGCGTGTTACTGATGGTACGAGGCGCACAGGCAGTGGGGACAGACTCTTAGGTGCAGTCAGCCAGATGCAGGAACCTAGCAGCTGCAGCAGCAGCTTGATGCAGGCATGTCCAAGCTTTTAAGGGTTTTTGTTCCGATGTAAACCTGCAGAGCATCCTAGGGACACAACACCTGCAGGAACTGTCTGCCTTTCTGGGTGGTTGCCAGCTTTGCCTTCACTAACGCAAGATGACATCCCAATGACCATTTGTGCCATCTATCATCAGCAGGCAGACCTCCAGTCAGTATGCAGCCCTGAAAGGGGATGACCTACAGGGACTCAGCCTGCTGCTTGGTTTTGTTGTGCCCGTTGGTTGGGGCCATTAGCGTTACCTGGGATGTAAGCATGCCGCGCTTGTATATAGTCATCTTATATACAACACATGTGTTTGAAGTTCTCGTTGCTAACCTGCAATGTCCTTTTATCTTGCACATTGACTGCCACCTGCTGTCCCTCCCCCCAGCTCCTACCATGGAGGTTGTTGAGATGGTGCTGGGTGGTCGTGTGAACAAGAGCCTGGTCAGCCTCATCCAGCAGGCAGGAGGGCGGGCAGTGGGGCTCAGCGGCAAGGATGGAGACCTGCTGCGGGCACGCCAGATGGTAGAGAAGGACATCGGGTGAGGGGAGAGGGGGTGCTTAGGATATAAGGGGAAGGAGAAGGAGGGCATGAGCAGCAGCCAGAGCAAAGCATGAGCCTGAAGAAGAATGGTGCAAGGGGATTTAAGAGGGTGGCAACTGAAGAGAGGGAAATGTAGGGAAGTTTAATCAGTGTAGTGCTAGTCATCTTGGGGCCAGGTCTCATATGAGAGCCTTTAGGCAGCACCTGCAGCATTGTTTAGATGCTGGTGCCATGATTGTGGCTGAAAACAAGGACATGCATCTTCAAGACAAAAAGATGTGCCCCAACCCGGGTGCATGGCTTCTGGTGCTGCCTGCAATTCTCTGTTGCAAACTTAGTAACTCCTGCCATGCAGTAGCGGCCTGTCTTCAACAAAGTCGCCCACGTTGTCCACTTAATCCCACACCCTAGCACCCCTGGGTAATGTCTGGCCAGGAGCTTTGATGTGGCAGTCTTTGTATGCAGTGTAGTAACGGTGTGCATGTCATGATAGGCCGTATTAGGACTGCGTTAGTAGGCCCTGCACCTCAAGCTGTTGAGGGAACAGCGAGGTGGAACAGCCAGATGCAAATGCATGCCACGGTTTGTGTGTGCAGGTTTGTTGGTGAGGTGACGCGGGTCAACCCCACACTAATCAGGAGCTTAGTAGACAGCGGGTACATCCCAGTGGTAGCAACTGTGGCAACAGATGGCAAGGGCCAGGCCCTGAACGTCAATGCAGACACAGCAGCAGGAGAGGTGAGGAAAGACAAAGCATCTCGCTCTGGGGGCGGGGGGATCTGACACCATCAGCAATGGGCCATGGTTTGGAGGGCATGTCAACCTGTTTGGTTGCTTTGAAATTTCGCACTTTACTGGCGTACATGGGCGTAAAGTTGTCTAAAGTTGATCCTTTGATTTAATTGGCCCAGGGAGCAGCTTTGAACATGTGGGTGTCTTCAGCTAAGGCTGGCTTAGGGGCCACATCCGTGAACTATACATCTTTTTGCGGGGAAAGAGATGGACGATCCTATGTTTCAAAGAGCATGCATCACGTTGATCTGCTGTACCAAGATCAGGCAAGAAGCCCTTGACACTCTGGTCATGTATACGTACGCTAAACATGGTTACGGTGATTGTTGATCATATTTATCACACATGTCAAAGGTCTGTAGATGTTAATAATGCTAGAGGCATGTTGCTGGCTCTAACATGCTTCTTTTGCAATGTTCCGCTGCTGCAGATCGCCGCTGCCCTCCAAGCAGAGAAGCTCATCCTCATGACAGATGTGCCCGGGGTGCTGCGGGACAAGGATGATGTCTCTACAAAGTTTGCCTCCCTGAACATCCACCAGTGCAGAGACTTGACAGAGGAGGGTGTGATTGCAGGGGGCATGATCCCTAAGGTGCAATGCTGTGTGAGGTGCATTAGCCAGGGGGTCACAGCCAGCCATATCATTGATGGGCGCAGCTCTCATTCTGTGCTGATGGAGCTGCTTACTGATGAGGGTGTGGGGACTATGATCACTGGGTAGATAGGTGGGGTCACGGGCTTGAGGAATTGGTTCTTGGTTAAGGTCTGTAGTTACGTCTGGGCTGCTTGGGATGATCAGATGGAGCTGAGGGGGTAATCGACAATGGAAGCAGACGATGTGTATCGCTATATATCGTGCCTTTCTTACCCTTTGGCAAGTACAGAGGGCTGTCTGAAATGGTCTGCTGCTTAGTTTGGTATAGATTTGCAGTCTGTGGCCCTTCTTTTGGATACCCATACTCAGGCTTGGGTCTGTTCCCTATATTGGAACTCCACCCTGCTTTTGGTTGATTGGCACAGCTGTAGCGAAGGTAGGGTCATGACCTAGGGACTGCAAGTCCAACTGGGCTGGCCTTTAAACGAATGGGCCATGGATCAGTAAGTCAGTAACCTGTTCTGTTCCGTTCAATGTTCTTCGAGCCCTTTTAAGTTGAGCCCCTGTTTCTCCGGGTTCTTATCTCCGGCACAGGCCAACCAGCACTGCATGGGATGTTTTGGCAGGGTGATGACGGTAACTGAAGCATGGCAGGCTTGTTATTATTACATTTCATGATATGCCATAGCAATAAGTGCCATAGGCCCCGCACCTCAAGCTGTCACAAAGAGCAGCGAGGTGGAACAGAATACGGGTAAACTTCGACATGTATGACAATATATGCATGCCTAAACATGAGGTCCAGCAGCTAGGTCAAAATCACCCAAAACCTCCACTGCCCCAATGGGGGTAAGAGCTTCCCTCCTACTTGAGAAAGCAAGGAGGGCTTGTAAACCCGGGTGCAAGCAATAGTTGGTAACAAACCCCATTGGTTGGACCTCACGCCGCATCAGAAGGGTGAGCATAAGCATTCCTAATCTTCCAAGCAGCTGCAACATATTTAGCTATACACTTAAATGCATGCTTGAAAGGGCCATATACTAAGCCAGACTCCTCATCGACGTCTACACCCCAGAACTCTTCATTAAGCATGCTATGCAGCTTCTCCTCATCAGATTTGCCATCCAATATCTGACATTTTGCAGCAACATCAGGGTCAGAAGTCAGCTTCTCCCACAGCTTTTGCCTTTGTGCCTGGTAAACAGGACAGTCAAACAAGAAGTGTTCAGGAGACTCAACTTCACCTCCCAATTCAGGGCCAAGATCACAGGACTTGCAGCACTCCCTACGTGCACTTTGCCTGCTAGCGCTCTGCCTACCGAATTTTGCTGTCATAGCGTTGAGAGGAAGAATACCTGCACGCAGCTGCATAATGAGTTCCATGCCTTTGCTCAGAGGGCCTGTGCACAGATATGGCTGCGGCTTGAAATAATTGATATCGTCATTGTAATGCTGCATATATGTCGCTAAAGTAGATTTATTCCTAGCACCCTCCTCCCGAACAGCCCTGTCTCTTTCATATATACTCCACCTGACATATGCCCTGAAGCTAGGTAGGTGTCCCTCTCTCACTCTTGCTTGTAAGGTTTCCTCCTGCATGCCTAGTTCAGCCCTGAGTTTATTGAACCTCTTCTGCCAAGAAGTATAATTCCTGTGGCTTGGCCAAGATGCTTCAAGTGCCTGCCTGCTAAAGCTAGTAGTATCCTTTTGCTGTAATTTGAACCACCATTCAACCTTCCTCTGGTCCAACCAGCTAGATAGAGGTCTAACACCAGCTTCTGCCCTCAATACCTCATGGCAGATGTTTGGCTTGCAATGCAGTGATCTCTTCAAAACCTCTATTTGGATCTTAGACTCTATGGTATTTGTCTGCTGGGATGATGCCCACCATACCTCAGAACCATACTCAACCCTTGGTCTTATCAAAGCCAGCAGCATGGCTCTCTTAACCTCAAAGCTTACATGACGATTCTGGAAGAATGTTTGCAATGCATTAATGGAGGCTGTAGCTTTTTCAATCATACCTGCAATGTGAGCGTCCCAATTGCAATCACTAGTGAAAACAATCCCCAAGTATGTATATGCATCTAGTACTGGCAAATTCTCACTGCTAAAACTTACCTTTGGGGACTCTTTATTGGGGGGCAAAGGACCAAACACAACAACAGCACTTTTAGTTGGGCTCAGCTTAAAACGCCACTTACGACTGTAGGCATGAATCGTGTCAGCCATCTTCTGAAGCTCTTCCTGCGATTCTGCAAGCCCTACAAGGTCGTCAGCGAGCATTAGTGCTACCAACTTTGATCTACCTTCAATGTTACTCTCATCAGCCCTTCCTATGCCCTGTTCCCCACTACCACTATTATCTACCTCTTTTGGTAGGGGAACCCCCGGGTGCTTTTCCCATATCTCTTTTAGGAGACCGTTGATGAACAAAGTATACAACAGTGGTGATAGCGGGTCCCCTTCCGCTAAGCCTAAATCGCTAGAAAAGTATTCTGATGACTCTCCATTATGCAAGGCACATCTAGAGAGGCTATCGTATAGATGTACAAGAACCCTAAACATCTTACCCCTAATGCCCATCTCCCAGAGCTTGTACCAGAGCCCGTCCCGCCAGACTGATGGGAAAGCTTTGACCACATCTACAAACAGTGCGTACGTCCGGAGTCCTGCACGCATTCGTCCGGATGTGACTGCATGCAATGTCCAGACATGATCAATGCAGCCTCTGCCTGGCCGGTACCCATTCTGGCTCTCGTGAAGGAGTCCCTTTGCTTCAGCAAAATTAGTTACCCTATTGTTGATGATCTTGGTATAAACCTTGTCTACTACGCTTAGCAGCGTTATCCCCCGGTAATTATTACCATCTTCCTTATCCCCTTTCTTAAAAAGGCTGACTATTACCCCAGGGCGTTGGAAGGTGCATTCATGCTCCCAGGCCTTCTGATACATGCATAGGAGCATGTCTGTCATGGGTTCCCCGCCATACTTTAAAAGTTCAGCAGAAGTGTTCTCTAGAGGACTACCCGCTTTGCCTGATTTGAGACTTAGTCTAGCTCTGGCAACCTCAGAGCTTGTTAGGTCAGCATCTAAATTCTCATCCCCTGACCCTTCTGGCTCTGCTGATGCATTGATGTAATGCGCTACAGCAGCTTGGACTTCTTGTTGAAAGGCAGAGTCAAAGTCAGCATCAGCATTGAAGGTGGCAGAATTCCCGAGCTGCTTGTAATGCTCTCCAAAGGCATCGGCGATGGGTTTGTCGCCACATGCATATGAACCATTTTGCTTTTTAAGCAAGGAGGGGGCTGAAGCTTGTGCGTTTTTTGGTCTGTATGCAGAGTTGAACGCCTGCCAGAGGCGCTTGTCTCCCATTCTGGTTTTCCGCTCTGACTGGCATTCGTCAAATGCCTCGCAAATGGTTTCATCAGCAGATTTTGTAAAGAGAGACCTTGCATCCTTGACCATTTTATGCACCTTTTCTCTTGCTTCTTCATAAGCCTGCCATGCTTCTGTACCACCTTGGCTGCGCCATTCAGCATGTATTTGCCTTCGAGCTTTGATAGCATCTGTAATCTCTGCGGTCCACCATGACTTTGAAATCCCTGGAACAACCTTTTTGGAGCCAATGGCTTCTTCTGCGGCAGCTTCCACTAGTACATGGAATTTCTCCCGCACTGCCTTATGTGCCCCCCATGTGTTCTGCTGGTTGTATGCCTCTTCAACAAAAGCCTCAAACTCTGGCAGCCTACGTCTTAAGCATTGCATGTAGAGACCAATGTCCCTCTCCCCATGTTCTGGGTCGTGGAACCTATCTACATTAAAGACTTTCTTGCATTGGGCAGCCTTGACCCTGGTCCTTTTAGCCCTACGTGGAAGCTCAGCCAGCAACAGCTTGTGATCGGATGATATAGCCCCATCAAGATCTGACCGCACTGCGAATGAGGGGCGTGCTGTACCGAACAGGGTGCCTGCCTCAACTACAATGTAGTCAATAACAGTTGCCCTACCGCGATTGCTCTGCTCCTCCCAGGTGTACTCAGGGGTTTCTGTGGGGTTACGGCCATTTAGTGTATACATTGCATTGACACCTAGGAACGATTTAAGCAGCTTGCCGCTGTCTTTGACATCGACTGCTTCTCCAAACATTCCTACATGCTCATGTATGCTGTTGCCTTTGCCCACCCTCGCATTGAAATCTCCACAGAGTACCACCTCGCCTTTGCGCTTGAAAAATTCCAGATCAGTCTGGAGTGATTCAAATGCGGCTTTTCTTTGTGCTGCAGGCTTACTGGAATCTGGCATGTAGACACATCCAATGCACATAGCAGTTGTGTTGCCTTCACCCTTGACTTTGACCCATATGGAATCCGCTAAAGAGGTTTTCCTAAAGATCTGGATGCTGTTGCCTAGACTAGCATGGACATAAAACCCTACCCCTCCCCTTTTATCTTCCCTTGCTCGCCCATACCACTTGTAGCCTTGGAGGTTAGGAATGACATACTGCCCCTCCCAGGTTTCTTGGATTGCTAGTATGTCAATACCCTCGCTATCCATGACAGCCTGCAACTCACCTCGTGTGAGCTCACAAAGTCCCCTAGCATTCAGGGATGCCAGTATCAGGCCTCTGCGGGCACGGACCACACGACGGTTACTGCGCCTCCTGGGCCTTGATGTTGGCTCTTGCGGGGGGTGCAGACCATTTGCTGCTACGGCAGGAGAAGGCGCAGCTGGGATTGCTGCTGCTGCGGCGGTGGCGGCAGCAGCTGCAGATGTTGCTGCTGCTGTCGCTACTGCTGCTACGGCAGGAGAAGGCGCAGCTGGGGTTACTGCTGCTGCTGCAGCTGCAGCAGCTGCAGGTGTTGCTGCTGCTGTTGCTACCACAGCTGCAGGAGTTGCTGCTGCTGTTGCTACCGCAGCTGCAGGAGTTGCTGCTGCTGTTGCTACCGCAGCTGCAGGAGTTGCTGCTGCTGTTGCTACCGCAGCTGCAGGAGTTGCTGCTGCTGCTGCTACAGCGGCGGGTGTTGTTGCTGCTGTTGTGACTATGTCCTCTGCTGCTGGTGGCGCTGCTGCAGTTGCAGCCCCTGCTGCTGTAAGTGCTGCTAGAGTTAAGGCTTGTAACAGGCAGGGATCTGTATGGGTATTGCTGACCGCGTGTTTGCATGGTTCAGCAGGTTGCACATGCATGCCCCACTAAATGACTAGCTGAGGTCGGTGAAACCCACGCTGCAGAGTGTATCTCAGCGTCTGCAGCCCGCATACTAGCAGAGCTCAGCAACTTCCACTTTATACATGATGTGCTCATTACACCTTCACGCCGTCTGCTTGTAGGAGCGGCGGTTGTACAGTTGCAACACCACTACCTCAGCTGTTAGGTTGCCTGTGGCTCTCAAATACACTCTGCATGCCCCTCATGAATCCTGCCTGCATGGCCGCCCAGAGGGCTGTGTAGTGGTCTGTAGTCTTAACACATACAGCTGCCCCGCAGGAGCTGCTAACAACACAGGGCACACACTTGCCCAGCCGTGGACCGGCTGCCATTGGAAGCCCTAGTATCCAGCTTACGGCTACGTAGCCTCCCACCACCCCGGTAGCCATTCAAGTAAGAAATACGCCCACTGTAGCTCACTGCTTAAAATTACAGGACAGGAAATCAACAAATGCAGGCATTAGGGGGCCGCAGCGGGCAACCACATACTATGTATGATATGTTGATACCGATTCGACCTGTTCGCTTGCTGTATCACGACCTGTAGGCTATGTATGATATATAGCCCTGAGCAAGGCATAAAACTGCTTGGCTTGCTGTTGACTGGGTCAACTGGTCAGCGCATGGCAAGTCGAAATGGGCTGGCCTGACATACATTGGCTAGCAAGGGATTTTGGGTGGGCTGGTGGCAGCCGATTGTTTGAGCTTGGACAGGAACTTGAGTATGCCGTTGGAGCCTAAGTTGGCTCCTTGTGGGTGGCGCTGCCCCCACCGGCGCCCTGCTTTGACAGGGCCATCTGGTAATTGGTAATTGGTATGTTGTTGAGGTCATGCCTCATCTCGCTAAACGGAAATCCCTGAATGACGCCCGTGAGTACAGCTGTGTGTCGAAAGGGCAATGCCTATCAGATTACAGATTACAAAGTGGCCCCACAAAGGGGGCAGCCCCGTTCAACGTGTGCTGACCAATTGACCCAGCAGCACATAGTACTAGTAACTCACCACATTTGATGCCAACTACGATGCCATGCACACTCAAAGCCATGCACAATCAATTCTATCAACCGTAATTACCATTCACCCATCTGAAACGTGCAGCACCCACTGCCAAGGATGTTCAGCTACAGAGCCCACCTCCACACCTCCATATACAGGGCACCTAAAAAATTGATGGGTGGAAGCTGGAGAAGCGAAAGATGGGCGGGTTGCTTGCATCACACCATAAAGGCACTCGCGCTCGGTAGCCACTGCAAGAACACGTCCTGGGTTGTTACTCCCTGCTTGTTCTCTAACATGATTGTTGAATGAATTCAAGAGGATAGATGCCCCAAGCAAGTACTCAACTGGCAGCAGAAGGAGTGCCGGCCAATGTTGTCCACTCTGTGGTGCAGGCGCTGCATCCAGCTGGATGCCTGGGGCTTACCAATGATGTTGCTGTGCTGTGCCTGTCGAGGCACATCAGGTGGTCAGGTTGGCAGAGTCCCTTCTTCACTGTCAGAATGATTTCACACATCTTAATCACACATCTGTATCCATCACAGATCTTGTCGACCCGGTTTGTGCACATTCAAACGGATTTCTCAGCCTCCCCATCTTCAGCTGCTGTTGCAGCGTGAGAGTACTCCAGATGGTACAACTGTGCAGGCGTCCTCTTCTTGCAAAGCATTACTTTGCTGCCATTGTGCAGCTTGCCATAAATCCAGTCCCTCTCCAGCCTTTGCTGCAGGTGGACCCATAGCTTGTTGTGCAAGGCCCTTACTCCCTCCGCAGGCTTGTAAAACTCTGTGGCAAGGTCTTTGCAGATCTGTGCACAAACAGCAAGTGCATGTAGAGCTTCAGTCATAAGGTCATGTATCATAACAGTAGTTGCTGCTGCCGTTTCTTACTTGAAAACATTAAACAGTCCAAGCGGGACTAGGGAAAGGCACCATCTACTTTTCTTCTGACAGTTGTACAATGGTACATGCTGTCCACTGCAAAGGTAATGTGTTATGATGCCCGCAATACTACAGAAATCAAAGCAATCTCAATCATGTGCTGCAGCATGCATGCATGCGAGTGTGAGCTTGCAGGCAATGCAATTTTGAGTCTGACCCCGCTCACAATTGTTCTCTAGACCCCGTTGTCTACCAGCAGGCAACAGGACAAGACTGTAGCCCTTATGCAGTCAACAAGCTGTTATCATTGTGCTGGATAGCCCTTAGCATACAGTGTAGGGGTAAATGCAAGAAGCTAGCAACGTTCCACATTCATCCTCACTCAATAGAAGAATACCAGTTCACATGCTGCTCCTGCATGTGAGCTCCAGTTACACCTAGGACTGATTCTAACGCAGAAGTGGTGCAGTCAATGGCAGAGCCACTCAGTGGTGCAGAGTTGATGGCAGACTTCCTCTCCCAGCAAGCCAATCATCATGCCCTGTCGGAAGGGACAGGCACTGCTGCCCATACATCAGAGCCTCGTCATCACTCACATCACTCTGACCGCTGTTGCAGCTTGCTTCCTGCTGAGCAATATGCACATACAACGAGTAACCCATTTCCCACGCACCTCAATCCTGTCATCAACTAGCACCTCCACGTTGATACTGCCCATCTCAGATTCATTGATTGGACGCCTGGCAAGGTCTTTGCAGATGTCTACTAGCAATTTGTCCACCATGACAGTAGCTTGATGCTGGGCAAACGGTGTGAAGATGATGTTGTTGTGGATGCGAGAGGTCATGGCAGGCTGTAAGGCAAGACAATAGAAACAGAGGGAGTGGATAAGGAGAACTGGTGTATGTCAAACAGTACTCAGAGCATTTTAGACTCATCCCACCCAAAAGCACACCTCTGGAAGGCAGCAAAGCATTGCATGTGTGTGAGAGAGGAGTTCAGCTGCAGACCAACCTATATGACCACAGAGCCCAAGATAACACCTCACAGAGTAACTATCTCCTAGTCAGCGACCAGCTACAAGGAGCCCACAGTCAACATCTCTGCACTGCTGTTCTGAATGTCGGTCAGCATGCCCTTGCAGAAGCTAACCGGTCACAGACAATGACAATAGCTGCTTTTGCACGCAACCTGCCCAATGGTGAAGCATAAGCAAGGAAACAAAGCAGCAGGGTACACAGCGACCCCTACTGCATACTGGTTCCCCTTATAGAAAAGCCATATCCGCACCTTAAAACGAGCTTGCAGAGCAGCACTGACCATGCTGTCCAGCTCAGCCATCTCATCAATAAGCAAGTCAGGATGTGTACAGGCCACCTGCAGCTTGTGGAACTTCTGCTGGTCACTGCAGTACTGCATGATGGCTGCATCTGCTGCATTGGTGGTAAGGATGAAGATGGTACGCGTGCAATCCACGACGGAGTTCAACTTCTTGTAGACAAATTCACCTAGTAAGGCCGGCACAGTGGGCGCACAAAAGTCAGCAATCCGTCTGGGGCAGGGCCCCACTATTTGCTCACAAGTAGTAGTGCACCGTCGACAAGAGGCCAGGCAGGGTGGATTAAAAATGATAGTAAGCACCATTGTCAGGCAAAGAAGTCACCAGAGGAACATGGCAGCATACGGAACCGGCAGGTGTGTCCCGTTAAGCTGACACATTGCCTGGGGCAGTTTCTTGCCTCCTGCATGCCCATATCAAATCAATATGCACTGAGTTCAAGCTGATATGCACTAATTCCGAACTAATATGCAATTACATCACCAAAGCTCGTGCAAGCTGCTATATGACATCCCGCTTCCCCTACATGCAAAAAGCTACCACCGTCTATTTGGTTGGTGGCTACTGCTAGCTTAAAGCTGTTAATGCACCCCACATGCTGCTCTAGCAGCATCAAGGGCCCTTGTCAGGTAGCAGAATGCTTACCTTCCTCGAAGATTTTCAGAAAAGCATCCGCAGCCTCTCCATAGCTCCTGCCAACCTTCTCAAACTCATCCAAGACAACCACACTGCGTCTCCCACTATTGCGCAATAAAAAGTCTGCAAGGATGGGCTGCGTGTCACTGCCTCGGAAACGAGCACCTGAGCCTAGGATGTCAGCTGCATGGTCTGCATTGGTGCAGTCCACCAGGAGAAAGTTTGTGCTGGGGAGCAACGTAGCAAAGAGCCTGCTTACATAGGTCTTCCCGTGGGCGCTGGGACCTGCAAAGACACATACCGTAAAATTCCCAGTCAGGAGAAGCAGGCCAATAGCAGGCCTATCACTCAGGTCAGCTTGTGTAGAGGTAGCCAGTAAGTTGCATATGAATGATTGAATGTGCTGTTTGTCTCCCATGAACTGGGGTATGATTCCCATCATGATCCAATGCTCTTGAAACTCTCCTGAATGCGACCCTGAAATTCTTCTAAATTCTCCTGCTCCTAGAATCCTCCTGAAAGCGCTGCACCCAAACATCTGCATGCGTCTCACTTCTCTGCACAAGCCCTGTCTTTTGTCCGTTTATCCAGCAATGCCTGTAGACTGGCAATGACAGCATTCACTGTCCAATTGCCTTCTTGTAGCAATTCCTGCAGGACCTCATTATACAGTGCCCAGCCAATAACAGATGGAACAGAGTACACTCTGCATATAACTTCATCAGCCAGCTCTGAAAATTGGGATCTGCACAAAAGTGTTCACCTGCAAGAGCCAGTACCAGTGGAGACAGCTGCTCCTTCCTATGTGCTTGCCTCTCCTGGCGCCGCAGGTGGCTCAATATGGAGTCAAACAGAGTCAAACAAGCCTGCTCCTGCCCTATGGTAGACATCCGCATGAAGGGTAGCCTCTCAGCTTTCACAGCCTTCAAAGCATCCCTTAGCCTGCATCAATATGAAGATGTGGTTGAGTAATGCAGAATGCCCCAAGGAGCCTCACAACCCAACAGTCTGTAGATTTGTGAGAGCGCGCGCAGTGCCACCAGAATACACAGAAGAATGCCATGACATCTTGGGTTGTCGTTACTTTGCTCATCAGCAGACTAAGTAGTAGCTTGCTCTCAAGAAGTGTCTGGTTTTGATCTACCATGTTTTAGGAGGAATACCTTAGTTGTTTGGCTTGCAGTGAAGCTTTGCTACTGATTTGTACAAGCAAAATGCACTTGAGAAGACATCCATCGGCGCTGGTAGAAAAAGGGTATTGATTGACTGTGCTTTGGATCATGAAGATGCTTATCACCTCAAGACATGCCTACTCAAAGCAGCTGCATGGCATGCTTGTCCGCAGGGGCTGTGCATGCAGTATGACCGGTAGCAACTTAATACACATTATCTACCAGACCAGCCTGGTGTGTGTAGTACATAAGGAAGCGCTCTCTTTGCAAGAGAGAACCCACATCTCCCCACCTTTCACTGTCTGACCATGGCCGCATCATTACAGCTCTGGTGAGCCAGTACTTGTCAATAGGAATCAGCGCATTTTGCAACTCCTGCTCCCAGCCCTTGTAGTCCAGGGTCCAAGCCTGGTGCTCCTTCTTGGCTCCTCTTGCCCTCCCAAGATACTGTAGAGCTGCAGCTGCATTGGGGTCCCCTATCTTTTGCATCTCAGGTACATAGCTGTCAGGTGGGATGACCAGAGGCTCTGCACCTTGGGCAAGCAGGTTATGCGTAAGATGATGCTGCCGCCACAGGATTGAGATAGCCAGCACCGGCAAGTTCCGGTGACAATATCTGGAGTACACTGCATCAGCTGCGTTAGTGAAGGTCGCCCCAAGGCAATGGAGGGAGTTGATCACAGCCTCATTTGCACCCGCAGCAACAGCGAAGTGCAGCAGAGGGTACTTGGTGTAGCCAACGCCATAGCCGAGACGCTTCACTGCTGGGCAAATGTCTCCAAGCTGAAGGGGTCTGTTTAGAGCCATCTCAAGGTCAAAGAACGGAGTGTTTAGGAGCTCGAGGTTGGTAATCACCTGAACAGGTTGAGCACTACATGTTAGAAACAGTCAGCCACACGGCCATCTCATCTGACCACGATCTTAGAAGAATGGCCCTGACTGTTACTGATGGAAGTGCCAAGAACCTTTGTACATACGCATTTCATTGCCCAGAATTGCTTGATAAGGCACATGTCATCACACTAGTACAATACAGCAGCAATGTCAAACTCATATCTGACAAGGCAGATGCATCAAACAGCCCTGCCGCACGAATGAATACTGTCTGCTTTGCAGTGAAGCTACACAATAGCTAGGCAGCTATTGCCCAGCTGCAACGTGAGCCTGCTATATCAACCATTGTACACTTCTGCAAGATCCACAGAGTTCAAAGTGATGCAATTAGCAGAGCAAGGCACCAGCACATCATCAATCAATCAATCAATCAATCAATCAAGACGCAAAACCAGCTATGCCAAAAGGTCACTCAAGACCATGCAGCACACGACCCTGATGAACTGGAGTCACACAACCCCATGCCGGCCAACCATATGGCCCCCCCTCATACAGGCAAACCACAGGCCACATAAAACACTGTAGCATAGAGTTGAAGCCAGATGCAACGGCGTACACGCCAAGAAGGCTATAAAACTGGAGCACATCATACATTGCATCAATACTGAGCCTAGAATGCTCACAGTTGTACCTGATGGGATGACACATCCTAAACTGCCCTTGCGTACGCCAGGTTATGAGCTGTGCCGCACTACCAACACCCAGGAATCCATCCATCTCAGCCTTAATGCTGTGCAGCAGACCCACACGCATTGAGACTTTCTAGGCTACCCCAACCTCAGTCGCTAGGTACCGTGTGCTGTTACAAACTCACTCTTCGACTGTTTGCTTATATGCACAGCTCCCCTGTTGCGTATGAGCCCACTGTCCCCTGAGCTACATTACAAATACACACCATGCACCACGAGCTACATTACCATTACTGACCTGCTTGCAACTGTCAGTTCCTTTTGCATTGTTACTTGTAACCAGAGCTGCTAAGTCTTCTGCAATCTTGCGGTGCACACTGTCTCCTTTCTTCTTCAGGCTCCTCATCCAGCTCTTGTTGCCTAGAGTCCGTTCACTGATGGGTATAGAGGAATCCTCACCAGCTGGTTGGAAGGCGGAGTACACCTCTATATCCTGCAGCCGGAAGGAGCATGGGAACACGCAACAGGGAACGTTGGGTAAGGAATGGAGGTCAGAATTGTAAATGTCAGCCTGAATCAGATACGGCTATCCAAATCACCGAGAACATATATTCAATTTTTAAAACTGACTAGCAAATGATGGACCATGTGGATGATATACTTTACGCAGGGATGTTTTATTGGGTCAGCTCGGCTCTCAATTTCAGAGGCAATGCAAAATGGCCGCAGTGCACACTATCGGGACGCAAAGGGGTGGCCTTTGATTTCTCTCAGAATGCCATTGAGAAGCCATCTTAGGGCTGATTGATAAAGCTGAGGTTGGCCGCTACATGGCGCTAGAATGGGATTCAGAAGGAAGGGCTTTATAACTCTCCAGAATGCCACGTGCATCCTGCTGCGTGCCGTGACAATCGACCTGACGTATCCTGTTGTTAAAAGTGCTGCAATAGGGTACCCTGATAATGGTGACAGTATGGAGCAGCAGTGAGTGACCTACCCCGACTGCCAAGTCAACCAAGCGGTCACTGGCTTCTTGGCTGCTCCTGAATAAAGCGCCCAGCACTTCACTGATGGCTGCCATCTCCACAGAAACCTCATAAGAGCTGGTTATGGGCTTTCTTCTTGACGGGATGCGTACATCCTTGATGACAGACGGGTCTCCGTTGGCAGGGTCGATGTCATCTGAATCACCACTGGCATTGTCCCTTGCACCCTCTCCTTCTGGACCATCCTCTTTGTCATTAGAAAACCCCTTCAATGGGCCACAGTTGTCCTTCTGGCCATAGAGATTTGGTCCATCAGCTGACATGCCATCTCCGTCCTCACTGTCATCACTGTGGTGCTTGAAACCATATGCCCTCTCAAATGCAGCCTGGTCGCCACGTTCTGGTTCCTCAGCATCTCCCAGGGTTGTCTTCGTACTATTTGTTGGCACGCACCTGCGTGGAAAGCAGAAGATCAGCATAAAGCAGACTCAGGCGTGGCTTGCCAATAGGGGGAGCCGCTGCATGTTCTGTTCGTTGTGGCTTGCTACCGTACATTGCTGTCAGCCTTGCCCTCTCAAGCGGGGATTTAGGACTCCTTGCACATGGATTCCGGGTGTTGTGATTGATCCTTTGATGGAATCTAGCAGCTGGGGTCCTCCATGGAGCCCAGCATGGTGAGCTTTTTGGTGGGCAGGGGTTTGCTAGCATATTGGATAGGGGGGCCTCCACTAGAGTTTACTTCACGACTGCAGGCGGACTCAGAGTTGCGTCGGTTAACGGTGCACGTGGACGTAACGGCTGCGACGACAAAGTACACAACGCACGCACTTCGGACAAACATACGGGTGGACTTGGACCTCTGGAGAGAGAGGCGCCCGTAGGCCGGCTATAGTAATGATCGACGCACAATTACTTGCCCTAACAACGCTATAGTACCGTTCCACGCCACATTTTGAGTTACGAGATTACATAAAGGGTTCATACAGTCTCATAGCCGTGAACACTAAGGCGCGCCGGGGTACCAGGCAACCAGGCTTGGCGGACGACTGGTATCACGGAGAGATCTCGGACAACGCCGGGCCCAGCGGTTAGTTCTAACCCTCGGTAAATTCGAGCCGGCCCCGGCCTCCCCTATTTTATTATTTCCCCACCCTGCCTGGCCTCTTGTCGACGGTGCACTACTCGTGAGCAAAAGGGGGAGCATTCTCCGGGGCTGCCCTCCGGGCTCCCCTATATATGCACGTTCATCAGCCGGCTCATCCTCGAATACAAAGGAGATAGAGGTCGGCACCATGGATTGCTTAGCGTGAACGTACCACTAGCAAGACCAAACCCAACACCACAGTGTCACATGATTCAAGCAGCACAGTGTGGTAATCGATGTCTAGTTGTATGGCACACACTAGTAGAAGATAACTGCGGTTTGGCCATAGCATGGCTGACACCCTAAGTTTCTGGTTTGGCTGGTAAATCAAATATATGCACTTGTAGATGTTTAATACCAGTCCCAATTGTTTATTATTGCGTTGCACTGACCAACCTGCCGTGTGTACCTTCGGCCACAACGGACTGTCCGACAGCAGCTCCAGAACTCCACCAACAGCAGCTCCAGCTGCAGGTGTCTGGCCTTATGATGAACGCCAGTGGTATTTCAATACTGCTATTGCCTTGCATAATAAACAGCTATCCATCGACAGTAATCGACAGGTGCCTGGTAGAAGTACTGTTCTGCAGGAGGAAAAGCATAAAACAGGATAAGCCTCCTGCAGAAAGGTGAAAGCTTCTTGGAAAGTATGCTGTCAGTTCTACATTCTGCAGCAAATGTCGACACCTGTTGGCTCAAAGGGCAGTGGAGATCATATAAACGTGTAGCAGAAGCTGGTGACTCATCCGGCAACTTGTTGCAAATATGTATTTAATGACTGCCGGATTTGAGAAGGTATGGAAGAGCACCATATGCAATTAAGAATCCAACCTCCACATGAGATCAAGCTCACTCCAAGTCAAATGGACGTAAGAATCACCTCGCACATAAAACCTTCAAGCTGCTCTGTGTGGAGAGTTGCCTATAACTGCCAGTAGCCAACTTCCGCGAACCAGCAGGAGTGGCCTGCAGTAGCGATGAAAGGAACCCCTGCACCCTATTGTCAACTTGCAGCCTACTGCAGCAGATTATAAGCAAGCTTATGACTCCCGGAGGCGGATATCCCAGTGATAACTTACAAGCTGCTGCCATACCCGTGTTGACTGCTGCTGCCACATCTTCAGTGGGTGCTGGCTTGCTCAACTCCTTCAGAGCCCTGGGCACACTGAACCCCAGCAACCGCGGTGCAACAGCAGCTGACAGTGCAGCCTGGCGGGACAAGCAACCATCAACCAGACCTAGCACAACAGCCGTCTCAGACAGTTCAGCAGTTTGCTTCAGCAGGAGCTTGTGTTCACTCAATTCCCTGTCAATGTGCTGGTTGCTGCTGCTGGTCACACAGTAGCATGCTGACAGTGCTGGGGCACCATGATTTCCTAATCTGCCTGTGGATTAGCATGTAGTCATTATCACTTTGATATGCGAGATCTGCCAGTGAGTGGTGCTGTTTTGTGCCAGGCTTCTCAACAATAACAGCTGCCAGTGCTCCAGGGCATATGAGCTATTCATTGTATGGCACAGCAAAAAGTGCCATAGGCCCAACACCTTAAGCCGTCACGAAGAACAGCGCGGGTTGTCTTCGGCATGCAAGCATGACAACGTATGCCTATGAGCATATGCATATGAGCTAGTAGTATGCCAATGGTCAAGCTCCTCGCGCACTGATTCATTGCTTTGCTGCCTTCTATGTGAGGCACTGTGCCAGGTGAACCCGTTGTGGCCACATTGACAGTCCAAGTGGGCACCAGAGCTTTAATAGGACTAAAACATTTTCTTGCTAGGCACAGGATGAGATGAGACCTGCTTGGCAAGTTACTTAGTTTATTTCTGGCTACCAAATACAGGTGATATGTGTCTAAAGAGATACCCAGCACCTGGACCATCAACCCATGGTTATTGATTCAAAGTCAACAAAGGATGGCCCACATAAATCAGGAGGCTTACCTTGACCTTTTCAGTAAAATTTGCTAACACTGAGGTTCAGCTCCAGCCAGCATTGTCACTGGTCTGCTCTGTGAACCGCCCATGTAAGTGTACAAAGAAGTCACACAACAGAGTATTACCTCTGGCGGTGTCCACCCAAACCTGGTACCCATTAAGGCCTTGTATGTCTGCACAATAATGGAATTCAACATGATACCGGGGCCTATTGTATGAAGTCTTACTTGTAATGCCTCGGCTTCGACACTCCTTCCCTCTGTCATGGTAAGCATACCAAATCATAGGCAAGCACAGGCAGAAGGTGGGTCTATCATGCACACCATCCCGGCCAGACAGGGAGGCATTCGCTTGAGAGTGTTCACATAGTGTAAGACGTTGCCAACAAAGAGACTGAACTGTGTCTCAGGACTGGCAGCTCATATTCTGTGCTGCAGTGCTGGAAACATTCAAGAACGTCCCAAGCGAGTCAAGAAGAACGATGTGCGAACAGTGTCGGACTTGCTGTGAGCAGTTTCAAGGGTCTCCATGATTGACTCCGGAAGCAGACAGGTACAACCTTGACTATATCAGTTATGAGCCTCGCCCACAGGTGGGGCGCCGCCCGGAGGCCCTCGAAATTCCCCTATAAGGAGCTGGGACCTCGCTCAGATGGCGGATACCAGTAGTGGGTGCCTCCAGAGCAGAGGATCTGCTTGCCCAGTGGCCGTTTGTCCGTCCCGGACGGTGACTGCTGGGGTGACTGCTGTAGTGCTGCCAGCCGTACACACTCATGTGGCTCAATGGGAAGGGCTAAAGTAAGACAGCTGTAGGGATGGTAGGGCATAAGGATGATCCTTGTAACCAGTGCTTATCCAATGTCGTGACTGACTGACACCTAATATAGCATGCATGCATGGTCAGGACGTGGGTTACGTGGCATGACTCGAATTTGCATACGCTCGACGGTGAAACGACTGCTTTTAGTTGTTTTCGAAGTCATAAAGCAGTTTGTTCCCGTGCATCCGGTCACTACCTGATATGAGGCAATTTCTTGGGCATTTTCAAGGTGACGGGACATGAATTACCTCCTATAGACAGGAACATTGTGCGTATATGGTGTATCAAGCGGTTTTGACCCTGCCTTGTAACCCATGTTGGCTCGAGTTTTCAGGTCACCGCATCTTCCCCTTCACGTTGGAAAGGACTGTGTGTACAGTTGACAATCCGTTCCCCTCTACTCAAATAAAGCATGCAGGTGTCACATGACGTTCTTGCTGTCGCTGCAGGTGATCAGTGCTAGGGAACAGCACTACAACAAAAGCAGCAGCAGGAGCATACAGCACAGGCATGGATCCTGATGAACGATCAGAGAAGCGCGACAAGCAGCAGAAGAACCATAAGCAACAGCGGCAGCGCCCACAAGGGAAGCCAAGGGGTTCATTTGGTACTGTCCACGCACAGAAGCGCGCTGCCCCCGACAGTTTAGAAGAAGCCCCTTCTGGTCCTAACAAGAGGCAGCGCAGAGCAGCAGGCCATGAGGCTGCGGTTGCTGCAGGAGAATCAACCCGTGGTGAGCTTGCCTTATGATGTGCTTTGAGTGTGTCTAGTTTGGTGCCTGTTGCATAAATTGAATCTGTGTGCGGCTTGGTACTGTTTTAGGTCAGTTAACTTCAGTGAAGTTAGCCGGAGCAGTACACAGCAGTGCTGCTGCATCTGTACTGTCTCTCTTTTGAGTAATGCATAATTAGTTGTCCTGCCTCAGTTTGTTTATGCTGTAGTCTGCTCAACTAGTTGCTAAGGGAGCTTGAACAAGGCAGCTTTATACTGCACGTAGAGAGAGGGCACCTACCGGTGGTAGGGTGCCGGTAACATGCAGCAGCTTGCCTGCAACCCAACAGTAGAAGGACAGTTAGTAGTTTAAGGCTGACCAAAATAGGCTTTCCGATGCGAACTATGCCCTGCTCTCCCATTCCCTGTCCCATCCTTGCAGATGCCTCAGAGGAGTTGGCCACACAGGCTTATGGTGGTCAAGAGCCTTTAGATCCTTTGGAGCCACCAAGCAGACCAAAAAGATATACAGCTGCAAGAAGTCGGGCCGGTGGCACTGGGAGGAGGAATGGAGCAGGCAGCTTAGCAGGGGAGAATGCGGGGGCAGCAACAACAGCAGCAGCAGCAGGTAGAAGGCATCTCAAATCAGTGGCAGCAGCAGAACCAGCAGAAGCCACACAAGAAGCATCAGCACCAGGGTCAGACATTAATGGTTCAGCGCCTTCACATGTAAAGAGAAGGAGGATAGCAGCAGCAGCAGCAGCAGCAGAAGATGTTGTAGTAGCACCAGCAGCAGCAGCAGCACCTGAAGAACATGAAGCAGCACCATCATTAGCAGCAGCAGCAGCAGTTGAGGGTACCCCCCGAGCAGCACCCCAGCACTCAGGACCAAGCAGCAAGCAGTTAAAGAGGAGGCGACTATCACCTGATGCAAAGGATTCAGATGAAGGACGGGTGTCTCCACGAGCCAATGCAGCAGCAGGAGGAGCAGGGACTGAGCCTCATTATCGGCAGTCGGTAGCAGCAGCAGTAGATGCAGACAATGGGGTGCAGGGGGAGCAGCACTCAGGAGCTCAGCCTGGGGCTCATAAGCAAAGCACAGGCAGCAGAGGCACAACCGGCCACCAAGCAGCTACACACACAGCAGCAGCGGCAGCAGCAGCAGCAGGGGTTTGTGGGAAGCATGTGACACCTCCCGGGAGAGAGCAGCTGCGAGAAGGCGTAAAACCCCAGGCAGCAGGTGCATCAACTCAGCCGGTTGGTGTCAGGGGCGGCGTCCCTAGCAGGGCACCAGCAGCAACTTCAGTGAAATCCCCAGATGTTGCAGGAGCTGCTGCAGCTGCCCCTGCTGATGGTGATGTCAAAGCAGCACTTGCTGCTGCTGTTGCTGCTGCTGCCATGGTGGGATTACCAGGGGAAAGAAGCAGAAACAGCAGAGGAGTAGATCCTGCTGCTGTTGCAGCTGCTGCTGCTGCTGCTGGTGGTGGTGGTGGTGACAACGTGGGGGTTGCTGTGCCTGTGCAGCGGGTGCAGCACATCCAAGTAGAGGGCATGATGGGGGTGAAGGCTGCGCAAGTGGAAACTGGCCGGGTGTCTGCACATAGAGGTAGGCATCCAGCAGTACAGTCGTGTGTTGTGTTGGAGTGCAGAAGCGGTGGTGATCAAGGAAGGCCCTCATAGCCTTTCACATAAGTCATAATGCTGAAAGTGCTCTGTCTGCATGACTCATTGTCATATTGCTGAGTTGTCGTGGCTTGTGACGACCTCTTGCCTATGTGCTTCGCTCTTTACCGGCGCAGAACACAGACAGCTTATACCTCACTTTCTTGGTTGCTGCCTTCTTCCTTGCTTTTGGGGGCCACCGTGTTTGGGGTTGCGATGGGGTCTCAATATGCAAATGTCGCAATGTGCAAATGTCCCCCACCCTTCCTTGAATGCTGTAAGGGCTCTATCAGCGTGATCCAGCATCTTACCACTGAGCTTCCTCAGCCCATGACTACCTCTTCCCCTTTTCATGGTTCTTGCATGGCTGGCCTGGAACTCATGCCTGCTTTGCTTCAATCGGCACACTGTCAATATTATACTTTTGCTGCTGCTTTTTAGGCCCCACTTCAGAACACTTGGAAGGTTATCAGCAGCAGGTTCTACCTACCAGACCACTCGCACCAGGAGCAGCAGCTACAGCAGCACCAACAGCACCAGCAGGGTGGCAGGAAGGGGCAGCCTATTTACCCTCTTCCAGTCCAAGGGTTGAGGTTGCACCAGCAGCAGGATTGCCGGCATCAGCAAAGCCAGCAGCGAACTCAGCATCTGAACCCCTACAAGCAGCAACAGCGAGAGAAACAGCAGCAAAACCAGGAGGAGGAGGAGCAGCAAGAACAGCGGCAGGAGCAGCAGTCCGAATAACAACAGAAACAGCAGCAGCAGCAGCACCTGTGGTGCCGCCCATAGCAGGTGTACACCATGAGATACAGAGTGGTGTACTGGGAGAGGGTACCTTAGCTGCCATTGCAGCAGCTTTAGAGGGTGAGGTTATAGACTTCACACGGGGCAAGTCACTAGATCACAGCCACTTCGTGGGGAGGTTTGTCAGTGACTTCCGGGCTGAGAAGCAGCTGGGGATAGGGGGCTATGGGGAGGTTCTGCTGGGTACTGCTGTGGTGGGTGGGGTGGGGCAGTACATGCGCCTCGTGAGGAAACGGATTGAAGCTAATGTTGAGCAAGGTGTGGATCTGAAGCTGCTGCTGAGGATGTGTTTGAATTCTGGGAGCATCTGGTTACACCTGGATTCAAAAGTACCAGATGCAGCTGTCGGATTGATAGGGGCGAGGTACAGCCCACCACGGGGAAAGGAGCCAGCAGCGGTGGATTACTATATGGAGTACTCTGGAGAGGCTGCTTTGTCTTTGGATAAGGATATGGGGTTCTGGGTACCTACAGCAGCAGGGGTAGCAGGGTCACCGGAGCTAGTGAGACCAAACTCAGGACCAAAGCAGCTGAGTTGGGTGAGGGTGCGAGCGAGGATGAGGAGCATCTGTAAAGCACTGAGGGGGCTGCATGCGTGGCGTGTGGTGCATAGAGATGTGAAACCGGCAAACCTCCTGCTGATTGCTGGACCTGATAGGGATGAGGTGAGGGGCAAAGACTTAGAGGTTCTGGTTTGTCTCTTGGAGTGTCCAATGCAAAATTTGGAGCACTGCATTGGGTTAATGAGCGATTCCTATATTCTGCACCAGTAGCGCTGCAGCTGCCGTCCATATGGGGCTACCCCGAAGGTCGCAATGCACCGCTGTTAACAGCTATTTCAAAGGAAGAAGGTGGTCACAGCGGGGGTTTTGCTGCCTCAGTCAAGGGCGTTCCTCGTATGTAGCATTGCGGAATGCTTTGCATGGTAAATCAGAAAGATGGTCTTCATTGTTGCGCGGACCATGACAGGTCGTATCTTTCCACCCAGGCAATACGGATCCATGGCTTCTCTCTATCACATGTCTGACAATCACTGGATGTTACAAGTGCTATTCCTTTCCTTTCAATCAACCTTCTATCAATACATTTGTCAAATCGTGCCCTGGAAAATACCATGTTAGCGATACTCTGATGGGGATTGCAGATACTGTACTATGCATTGCAGGGACGAAGAACAAATGATTGGTTTTCAGTAAACCTCCCTTACGTGCACAGACTGCACTGCGTGAGGTTCAGACCAAGGAGCTCCTTTCTGATAATGCATCACAATTGCACAAGGACCTGCATTCATGACTTACCTAGTGATAAAGCCCATGCATACTTTCACGACCACATGGCCCCTCCCCCCTCTGGGCCACCCTGCTACGCTGCCCCGTCCACCCAGGTGTAGCTCTTAAAAATGAACTCGTTGCCTGTTGATATGCTCTCACATGCCACGTGACATGTTACAGAATGACAGCATCTGCTGTTAGGACTCCAGGTTTTCACATCTCACAGGTTTTCACAACCCCCATGTGTATCGTACTCCTTACATTCTAGGTGAAGTTCCTGGACATGGAGACCATTGCCTACCGTCCCAGCGGCCCCAATGGCCAAGTGCTGAGCACAGGTCAGTCCCTAGCTGCTTCCTGCATAGGAGGTGATGACTTCAGAGCCCCTGAAGTGGAGGCGGCATATGGGGGTGACCCGGACAACTGGGATGCTGCTGCTGAGTATGCCAACCACCCTGCTTCTGACATATGGTCCATGGGAATGATCTTCCTGCTCATCATCACGGAGCTGCGCAACTTGGAACAGGTAGGGGGGGGGGGGAGGGGATGTTGGTGTTCTATAGTACACATGAATGCAATTTTGGGTCATTGCAGCATGTGCAGGGTGCTCTAAAGATCTTTGGCAAAATGCCTCGTTATGGTGTAGACAGTGGGAGGGCAGCGGCATGCGCTCAATTTTGGGGCCCCTCTGCCATCCAATTTATGTTTATCTGCTCCCAGTGGCATTTCCAATCAGTTTTGGGAAAAGGGCGGCACTTACACTTGCCAAGCCATATTTGAATGTAGGTATGGCAGGACGCTGCTGTTTGAGAAGCGCAAGATCTGCATCAAATGGTGGGCGGACGACATATAAAGAGCAAATGCTTGTTGTTACACTTCTTGTGTGCTCCCTGACCTGTAACTTGAAGCCTGTAAAGCAGTCTGCTAATCAATATCCATATTTGGTCCAACTGATCCCTCTACTGCTCCTTGCATCTGTTACTGCGCCTGATATTGCTATGGATACTCGTACCGCTGGCAAAGGATGCCACTTTGCCAGGGCACTTTTACCAAATCTTACTTCTTGGTTTATCATGAAATTGCTCCTTTGTGTCATCCCATGGCCATATTTTTGGAATTTGCCGTGTGGCAGGTTTGCTTTCACTACTGCCCTGCTGTTCAGTTCCAGTGCTCTAGGTCTGCTTCTGGTGCAACAGTAGCAGAAGAGTGAGGAGGAGCACCTTCCTCCTTCTCGCTGCTGCTTCTGCTCCCCTTCCAACCCTTTCTGCCTCCTGGATGGAAGTCCATATGTATTATCTGCTTTTCATGCATGCTTTCCAGTACTTCCTTGCTTTCCTGCGTCTAGTTGACACCAAATTCCGCTGCCATCGCGACCATTGCAGCTTGTGCTGCGGCTGTCTGCGTCTTATCTATGCTGTTTGAAAGAAGAGGAATGTAAAATGGTCCAACTCACGAAATTTCCTGTCTGTGTTTGCTGTGGCAGCTGCGTGCTTACGCCACTACCCAGCTGCAGCAGGTCATGGAGGACTATGCCCTGCCTGAACCTGTGTGCCAAGTGCTGAGGGCGTGCCTGGCTAAGGATGCTGCTGACAGGCAGACTGCAGCACAGGTGGCAGACCTGCCTTTGTTCTCTCTGTTAGATGAGGAGGTACAGGGCTGGGAAGCTATACCACGGGCTGAAGCTGAGCAACTGTTGGTTGAGAGGGAAAGGGGGGAGGGTGAACTACAGCTGTCAGAAGCACAGCAGCAGCAGCAGCAGATGCAGTGGCGAGAGGAGGGAAATGAAGGGCTGGAGCAGGGTGGTACAGCAGGAGCAGTGGCAGCAGCAGCAAAGAGTGCTAAGGCAGCTGTGGCAGCTGTTACAGGGGGTTGGAGGTTTTGGAAGAGATGAATGCCATTGATGGGTTTGGCGTGCCTAGCTTTGACTGTTCACATAATAATGCACCTATTGTGGTGTTGGCTGTGAGGAGTGGGATGCAACAGCAGGGAGCTGAGGCCTAAGTATGTAGCCCCTAGTGGCTGCTTATCATCTAGGTGCTGATGGTGCACACATGCATCCTGGTTATCTGCTTTTTGGTTCCAGTTTGAGAGGAACGTACAGACCTATACAGGATTGTAAATAAGAAGTGAGCGTACATGCCATGCTATTGCTCGCGGTGGAATGACCGCGACGGTGCGTGAGGTTTAACCCATGCATGCTTTGCATCGCGTCGGTCTCCATCAATCGTAACTCGGCTTCGAGGTTGAATTTTAACTACAAGATTACGGCCAACTAGCTCAAGAGGGGCTATCTACAACGAAGGCTCATATGGCCATAAGCCGGCCGGATCAGAGGATAGACTATAGGGCCACTCTCACTTGGGCCTGTCAGATGCAGCCTCTTATTGGCTGGGAGGGCTGCAGCACTCAGCTTCCTAACTAAAAGGTAGCACTGTACTTAATACTAAGCACAAATCATGGCATAGCTGCTCGCATGAGCAGCCGGCTTGAAGAGACTCAGTGCACCAAATTGGGCCCGCTGCATGGCATGCCGTAAAATGCAGCTCGTCCCCTGCCTGATAATAGCTCCCTCATATGTTGCCGCACTTGTTTCCACTTTGCAGTATTTATTTGGATAATTCAGTCAACTCGGGGCCTGAATCGCAGGATTGGGAGAGAATAAGAATTGTACACAGGTGTTGTACAGCGCCTGTTCCCGCTCCCATAAATCCAAGATCTGCCGATTCAAGGTCTGAGTCAAGGCTGTTTCCCCGGCATCTAGACGCCAGCTTCAAAACTACATTGTTTCCAGTTCTGCATCATGTTGCTATCCAATCTTTTTCTTCCCCACTCCTTTCTACTATGCTACATCGTTGCCAAATGCATGCATAAGTCTGCAGCGAACGTGTGCCTCTGAGGGCCTGTAGCCAGACGGCTAAAGCTGAGAGGTCGTGGTACTCCGGCTGCAAGCGGATGGGCACACTTTGTCCTGTAGCAAAGGGACAGGAAATGAAAGTTCAAACGAGAGCTATTTGAAAAAGCTGCCTTGCCAAGGCTTCTCCCATACCCAACTAGCAAATTACAGTGTGACCACTTTCTCTTCCCCAACCAACCATTAGGTCCATGATGCATGCAGACTACCCGCTTGAAATACAGCCCCGTACTCATACCCGAAAGAGGTTGTTATGCAGATCACAACCATGTGGTTTGGGACCAGTGCATGCAACATGTCATCAATGACAGTATTACCATCCATCACTTTGGAAGCATAAGTACTGCCACACGCTCGGAAAATGTGTCACTTCCATAAATGTTCTCCCATCACCTCGCTGCTTGATATAGCCCTGAGCAAGGCATAAAACTGTTTGGCTTGCTGTTGACTGGGTCAACTGGTCAGGGCATGGCAAGTCGAAATGGGCTGGCCTGACATACATTGGCTAGCAAGGGATTTAGGGTGGGCTGGTGGCAGCCATTGTTTGAGCTTGGACAGGAAATTGAGTATGCCGTTGGAGCCTAAGTTGGCTCCTTGTGGGTGGCGCTGCCCCCACCGGCGCCCCGCTTTGACGGGGCCATTTGGTAATTGGTAATTGGTAATTGATATGGAAGCAGGAACATCTTTCAATATCAACAGCCATTAAGGCAGCATGCAAGCCGAGTATTCCCATTCCATCGTTACCACCACCAAAAACTTCTGCCTTCCACCGGGAATCTAGACCAATTATCTCCCACCCATTATCCAACCTTTCGCCACCAAGGAAACCCCGATCACAACCTCTCACAAAACCCTTACTGCATTACTTATGCACAGTTTCCACATTGACTTCACCTATCAGCCTGATCACTTTACCTGCACAGTCCTTCACCTATCGGCCTGATCACTTCAGTCCAAAGAACCAAGGACATGGTATTGTTACAGTGCTCCTCATGCACAGACACTTCATTGCACTGGTACTCCATTTCCACTGAATCAAATCTGTCATTTTCCTTACGCTTCCTCAGTCCAGCATTCCTTCATCCACCTGGCACAACTTCAATACCTCCCCACCCTACCATCAGCCCTAACCATCTGGGCAGAAAGACTTGCAGCAACTGTTACAACAATTGACCACTTACTGAACATGCACCACTTGCAACAACAAAAATCTCCCGCTCCTCCCCACTTGAGGTTTAGTGGTTTAGTTCCTAAACCCTAAACCCAAAAGACTACTCTACTTTCCCACTGTACCATCAGGCCCCACCAGTGCAGACATAGGCGCACCAGAGTTAGGGTCCACAGCTTCACCAGTAGTACTTGCCGCTGGCACAGGTGCAAACGCTGCTGCTGCTGGTGCCGAAGATGGGGATTCAGTCACGGGGGGCAGGGGTGAGGGCACCACTTCTGTAGCATTGGGCGTGGCAGCAACAGCTACTGCTGGTGATGGTGAAGGGGATGTGGTCGCTGGGGGGAGGGGGGACGGCACAACCTCTGCAGCTCCTGGTGTAGTGGCAACTTCAGGACTGGTAGATGGAGATGCAACAACCTCTGGAGATGGGGAAGGGGAGGCCATAGTCTCAGGGCTTGGAGAAGGAGATGTTGTAGCACTAGTTGCGTTGTCAGTGCCTGCACTGCTCGTGGCATTATTTGTCACTGGGACGGCCACTGGAACAACTACTGGAACTGGAACGATCACAGCGGTGACATTTCCATCAGTGGTAGCGTTATCGTCAGTGTTCAACGAGCCACGTTCAGGGGTACTAGCAGCAGCACCACTGGTTGTTCCAGCACTGCCACTTGACCCAGAGTCGCTGCCAGACCCACCGTTGCTGGAAGAAGACTGCCCTTGCCCTGCACAAAGGTAAGGACACAGGGCCACACTCAGTCAGCACTAGTGACCCAATGGGGAAAGCCTAACGTAGGAATGTGTAGCCCTTTCTCCATCCCACAGATTACACCGCATTGCCATGATTTATATATTTGCCCCATTTCCACATGTTCCTTGGCAGTCAAAAGGCACAGGGGGTAAGCTCCGAGGCTTTTTGCTACGGTCGGGAAAATCCTTAGGGCATTATGCATATCTGGACATGCACATGATCCTCGGCAATGCTGCTCCTTTGCCCAAAGCGTGGTACATTGTGTACATATTCCTGCTTCTGCATTGAACCACCACAGCATACCTGTTATACGAAACTGATTGAAAATTCACCAGCCAGCCAATTTAGATTTATCATCTCAGCTTTAAAGCAAAGTTGTATTCAATCATCATCTCAGCCTCAACTTCAGTCCTGAGCTAAATCTCGGTCGTGACAACAACTTAGTCACTGTGCATCACCCCAACAGACCACAACGAGAGCATCCAACACATGGAAATGATGAGGTTACTAGCTTATTGGAGCCTAAGTTGGCTCCTTGTGGGTGGCGCTGCCCCCACCGGCGCCCCGCTTTGACGGGGCCATTTGGTAATTGGTAATTGGTAATTATTGGATACAGTACAGTGAGCCTGCCGCCGTTGGCTGCTGCTAAGATCATGATAGGTGCATGTAGACTGTGGCTTTTTTGTGTTTGGTTTATTCCCTCACTTGTGAGGTGTTTCCTATCTCGTTGAGTACGGAAATGGGGTTTTACCACAGCATGTTTGGTTGTTTAGACTCAGCCGCCTTGGTGCAGCCACACCTTGCATTTCTGTTGTTTGTAGCCAAACTCACCTGCAGGGTATATGTCACCTTATCTTACCAGTAATTTAAGGGTTTACAACCTCAACCCTAACCCCTTACCCTAACCCTAACCCCTTAGACTCACCAGCAGGGTAGATGTCACTTGGATTGCCACTTGGTTGCTGAGTGAAATCAGAACCATACTGCACACCAGAGGCCTCAGCTTGCACTGCTGAGGGTGCTGGGGGAGGGGGCACAGGCAGGGTGTCATTGCCCAACAAGAACCCCCGGCCAGTAGCAGCTAGGCTCTGCACAGTGACCGAGTTACCTGGGTAGCCGCCACGAGCATTGGCCGTTACATTGTAGCCAGTGGGCTTGGTGATCTTGCCGTTGAGCCCATCAGGGAAGAAGCCTCCCTTGCCAGTGTCAGACCCCAGGGTCACTATGCGCAACACCTACAAGGAGGTTAGGGTTTAAGGTTTAGGTTTAGGGTTTAGGGTTTTACGGTCTAAAGACCTGGGGTAGGGGGGCAAGTAACAAGTGGTGAGGTCACAGCTGCGGGCTCCCGTTCACTGCAAACTACTGTACAACCAGCATTTCCAACACATCAAACAACAGAGCAAACTATGTTGCATATGACCACCTTTTGGAAGCAGGTACGAATTGAAACAGAGCCCATAAAAATAGCACCTCTTTTCTAACGCCCAATGTCCACTCACTCATTTGATGCCCTTTCCCTCTCCCTCTACATACTGCTACACCACAGCAGGCTAGCATCACCTGATCCTACAGGAGCAAATGCACCTCAAAGTACACCTCAAAACAGAGACCTACCAGAGGTGATAAAACAGTAATGATTCTTTAGGCTTTTATTACCTCTGGACCTACTATCCATGCAGTCATTCACTTCTGTCCCCCCCCCCTCCCTCCCTCACCTGCTGAGGTGTCCTACTGAGAGTGAGGCCCCGGATATCAGTGGGCACAATATTGATGTTCTGGGTAGGAACAGCAATGAAGTTTGGATTGCCATTCACCAGAGGCTGGTCCACCTCCTGCAAAGCAGCAGCAAGTACAGCTCTTAACGTGGGCTACTTAGATGTACAGCCTCCGTCCGTGTAGCCATTAGGGTTTAGGGTTTAGGGTTTGAGCTTTGGGCTTTAGGGGTTCAAGAGCCCTTTCCCACAATCCCATGCTGCAAAACCCTATGCTGCAGAACAACCCACAATCTTCTTGTGTACCTTTCTCTCTCTCTCTTTTTCCCTCCATGGAAGTGCTTGCTTTAAAAAAACAATCAAAGATTTTATAGAACTATGTACAGGCAGGCCAAGAAGAAAAAGATATATAGGTATGGGCACCAAGCTGGTTGGGCGACTGCAGGACACAACCTGCCCACATAAGTTAAGGCAGAGGCGACTGAGGCTAGAGTTGCTTGCCTCATGTCCCCTGCCGTACATTCAGGCAGGCCAGATGCTATGAATTCTTTTCATGGTGATGACATAGCAGAGAATGCCATAGAGCCCGCACTTCAAACCGTCACATAAACGGCAAGGTAGACCGAAATATGGGAGGTTTTTGGCATACAATCCGAGTGACAACACTTTTGTCACATTTATGTAAGTCCTAAACAACTTTTGCCTAGACATGATGTCCAGCAGGCCAGATGCAGCTATTGAACATCAGCCCTTAAGCTCAATGCTGGTGCAGCATACACAACATTCCTCAGAATCATCACTGTTCCAGGCAATTTTCCAACTGCAACCAGCACCAACATGCTTCTGGCCAACATCGCTTGAGCCAAATAGGGTTCTAATTTAGCGTTTTGAGTTCAGGTTTAGGGTTCATCTATTCCTCGGCACTCACCGTGGGCCCATCCAAGCCATCACGCAGCTTTGAAACAGCATTCACAATCTCCTGCACAGTCATGCCGTACTCTGGCACTGTGTAGTTCCTCCTCATCCAGAGCAGATGGCGGTCCACTCCACTTTGATAGGAGGCAGCACCAGCCAGACCAGCAATAGAGGCAGCCACACCCGGGTTACTGGCAAGGAGGGTACAACCCTGAGGGAAGCCGAGATAGGAGGAGAGGAGGAGAGAAGCAGAGGGGCAAGGTGGTCAGCAAAACTATTACCAGTAAGTACAGACTCACAGGCAAAACCTTTGGCAGGAAAACCTTTCGGAGGTAGCCCAGCAACTTGTAGTTAGGAGGTAGCATTTCAGCAAGAATCCATAGCCCAGCTCCACAGAACAAAGCCTGAATGTTGGAATAAGTTGATGCAGAGTACAAGGCCATTAAGCGGATTGCAATCACAAACAGCTGCCATTGCTGCAACCTTTGTGGCAAAAAAGGGGCCAAGCACTCATCATGTGTATGCACCAACTCTCACTGTTGTACTGCGCAGTTGACTGTCATACACGAGCCTGGCACATGTGCAATGGTCTGATGTTCAAACCTGATTTACAACACACAGATGAATCGCAGAAACACAGAAACACAAAGATGAAACAATAACTATACTGAACATTCTCCTTTCCAGTGGCCTCACCTTGTCACCAGTGGCACCAATTTCCTCAAGCGACCAAGTAGACAGCAAGAAGTTGATATCATCCTTGAACGGGTCAAAGGTAGGGTTGCCAGTCTTGTTCAAAGCCCTGTCAAACCACTGTGCAAAACCCCCGCTAAGATCCACGGTGGGGCAGGGCACAGATACATCTTCACCCAGTACTTGTCGCACCATGCGCACATGGCCTTGCTCATCTAGCGCAACTTCCTCAGCCCAGGCTTGAATCTCATTAGAGAGCTTGGCACGCCTGCAGGTGTTCAAGCAAGTATCAATACATTTCGTTATGTGCCATAGCAAATAGGCCATAGGCCCCGCGCGTTAAATCGTGCACTTGTTAAGAAACTCAGCAAGGTGGAGAAGCCAGTAGGAAAGAAGGCAGGAAAAACAGCTGTCAATTGGATCTAATTCAGTACTGGACATTCACATTACTCAGTCTATCTGCAAATGGCCAAAAGACTAAACCTGCTGCACAGGGCCCTCTCTAAGCATGCTACATGCAATTGTCTCAGCGCAATAAGATACGTTCATTGCAGGAAGTGCAGCTTGCATAAGATAGCTTCTGTGCATATGGAAAGGAGGTGTATTGAGATGTGGTCAAAAGCCTGGCCAGCTGTAGCCATCCTTTCCTGGCAGCTAGCATGGTGTACAACATCATAACATCCACAAAAGAAATGAAATGCAATAGCTACTATTGCTGCAAAGCTGTCAGCAAGCAGCAACACGTCTATACATTTGCTCTGCTGACGGTCATGCATTGCCAGAGGTTTGTCAGAGCTAGCAGCAGCGCACCACAACAAGCTTAGAGAGAGAGAGAGAGAGAGCTACGCAAGGAGGGACGTGAGGTGCCCTCCCGCGGGCACGCAAAGATTAAGGGAGGGGCCCATTGGTGTAAGGATTACACTGGGCCAGCCTACCATAGGATTTTATCCGTGGTAACCACAACAAGCAGGTTCAATGACGCTGTAGGATGGCTTCCTGCACCCACCTGCCCCCAATGGTTTTGGTCTCCTTCAAGCTCGCAGGCATTCCTTGACCAAAGGCAGCGTAGGTGTTGAAGATGGCCTCCAGGCACTCGGTGTTGGCCAAGAAGTTGAGGATGTCACGGTCTGTGTAGGGACCGTTTGGATCACCAGTCTTGGCGGCAAGACCAGCTGCAGGGACCAGCAAGGCAGAGACAGACCAATGTCAGAACGGAACTTCAGAAGCAAGTTGCAGAGCAATGCAAAAGATGGGGCCTATGGCCAACTTATCAGTGACTTTCGACTTAACAGGTGTTCACCCAACATCTACCTCACGTCTTGCAGCCCAAGTCAAAAGGTAGGGCCGCAGGCCTCTTAACCTGGCTACAACAGGGGACCTTCATATCCATTAGGAGCGGGCTGCAAAAACAAGCCGATCGGCTGCTTTGCAAGGTGTGCACAACTGCAGCTGTTTCTATAATTCGCTCAGGTTCTCCATTCAGTCACGTACACGGTTCCTTTGTTTCACGCAACTACCATGCCATTTTTGGGGTCTCAGCGCTCTAAGCCCGCATGCCCGTCCGGCCATGCTCATTCAGGGCTGCGACTATACTGCTGCACGCTGAATGCCACTGATAAGAGTTACGTACGCTGTAACGGTTCCCCCTCGTACCTTCCACCTCGACGGCTTGCACAGCAGGAATGAAGTAAGGCCCATCCTGATCAGTTGTGGTCAGGTCGCCTGTAGGCAGCAAGCCATACTGAACAGGCAGACCTTGGCCTGCGCAAAGCACTCCCAGCAACAACAGCCCGAGGGCCTTCTCAAGGAGGTACTGCGACCCCATGACGGTTAGCCTGGGGTTCCGAAAGCAGGAAGCTGCTCCTGTGCAGTCAGAAAGCACAGGATTAGCGTCCTTGTGATAGATCTGCAGCGAATGAGAGCACGGGACACTGGCGAGGCTATATAATGAGTACCTCAGTTCCGAGATCGTTGATCCAGGCAACGGTTGGGCAACTCTTCTGACCACACGCTGTTTATGCTGTTAGAGCGTGAGCTTTGACAAACTTGTAGGAAGTGGTCAGCTAAACACCTTGAAGCAGGGCATATAACGGCTCAACAAAGGCCTTCGGCTCCTGGTTGTGACATTAAGCTTCAGAAGCTTCTGCGCAACGGACTCCTGACCCCGAAAAGCGAGCACGTGGGATGTACTGCACTCCCATGTGCAGCAGGCCGTGACCGCAAGCACGGCCGCTGGTGACCGGCCGTGACTGCGTTGATGTCATCACCGGGCCGTACCAGCTGGACAATGCACACCCATGACTGAGCAGCTTCGGTCTCCTGCATGTGCACACTTTCCTATAAACTTGTGGCTCTGAGGGCACATTCCATTATAGCTGCCGCCTTGCCAGTAGGATAATTTGACTGAGTACGAGCGAAACCAGCAAGAGGTGCTGCAAACTACCTTGCTGCCGTGCATTTACGACATAGCAGACTTTGCAGGTCGGCAAAGCAAAATTTTCCAGCGGTTTACACTAGATATCTGAGTTAAACCAACACCATGGTGAAGACGAAGGAGCTGAAGCCCCCTGCAGAGTTGGTTGAAGCCATCCAAAACAGCGAAGACGGAAGCACTGCACCCCCTGAAGCAGGAGCAACTGCTGGCATTGGCGCTACCCGTGCCATCGGCAACAAGCTGACCCACGAGACCCAACAGAAGCCCAGCGAATTGCAGGGAGATGAGCTGCGCAATAAGGGCTTGCCGCCAGACCAGTACGAGAAGCAGGAGCTGTTGCGTGAGCAGCAGAAGGAACAGCTAAAGGAAAAGAACTACGACCGCAGTCATCCTGGGGCTGGCAAGGCTGGTCGCGGTGATCAGGCTGTTAACAGCATGCAAGGGGTGGACAGGTTCAGCAGGAACGACCAGAGGGGCAAGACATAAACTTCCTGAAGAGCTCTCACTGCAACCTTGCGTTTCAGGCTGTATAATAGCTGCAGTTAGTGCCTTTGCAAGTCCATGCTCTATCATGAAGAGAACAATGCCCTCCAAGTGTGGAGCTATCGTACACCATGTAAGCAGGATGGACATATCGTCTTTTGGTATGACAGGAAGTACCTGGCAGGCCAAAATACCAACTCCCGCCCTATTACATGCTGCACAATGGCTCCGCTACGTTGAAGGTAGCTTTCCCTTGCATGGTCTGCAGAAGGCGGGACGTGGGATGCTGCAAGACTAGTTGGTGACTTCATGCTGCTGTGCCTAGTAGGTGAGTCCCATCTCCCTTGTCTGGCTTGACTTTGCAAGGGTCCACCAGCCGCGCATGTTATGGAGAACTGTAGGACATCCTCACTTGCAGCTAATTAGTTACATACACGCCGCCGCTGTGGGGTGGGGTTGAAGGATTGTTTTTATGACACTGAGTATCTGTCGGCAGTGGATATCATATCGTATGTATCGTTCCTGGCCGCTGCTGTGCAGCCTGTGATCAGTAGTTGTGGATGATACGGGACCGTGTGTAGTTGTATAGTCAGTGTAGGGCACCATGCAAACTTGGCGGCGGGTTGGCTCCGGGTTTTTTTCTGACTCTTTTCAAATGTAACTTCCAAATCGTGGCTTGTGGGGCTATGCTGTCCTGATACCATGTTGCTTGCAGTTCCATGTTGAGAACAGTGACAGCCTGTCATTATGCTGGGACTTCTCACACATGCATTGTGATTGCTGGCCTGCCAGAGTTGTAGCTGTTATGTATGTTTAGATAGCGTAGTAACTTATTGTGAAGCTGTAGCAAGCATCAGCTGATGACAGAAGTCATTACAGACTGGATAGAGCGGTGATTCTCTTGGAGTTTCTGAGATGCTACAGATAGCTCTTGCATTGGAGAGGGTGTAGAGCGAGTTAAAGAGGACTGCTTAGTGACCGCGGAAGTTCCTTTGTTCCGGACCGGCTGCGTCATACGGCAGCCTTGCAGATGACTTCATGATCAGGATGATCCCGTACTGCGTATTTGGCTGACTCTTTGCGGCATTATAGCACTTGATTATTCACTTCGGAATGGTTCCGCCATCGTCACTCTATATGTGGCTGGAGTTGCATCTTTTTAGTATCATCTGGCTGACCAATTCCGGACCGCTAAAATGCGGCTGTACATATACACGCCCTTTGCGTGCATACTGACCGGACTAAACTGGGGCTGCTAGCAGAATACTCGGCTGCGCTGTCCAGATCAGCAGAATCGGCTGTCATACTTTTTGTTGGCAGCTGACAACCTCAACCCAGCGGTAGGTACCAGGTTTTGGTGGGGTTGTTATATGTATCAGTCAGCATCTTATGGTGGCTAACAGGATATCATTCTGCCTTGAAGCCAAGAGACCGCACTAGTACTGGCAACTGATCATTTTGCCTAGTTTTGACGCAACAATAGCAGGAAGCCAATATGGATTGGTGGGAGCCATATATGCATTATAATGCATTGTATGAGTTTTGGATAGGAACTTGAGTATGCCGTTGGAGTCTAAGTTGGCTAGTCCTTGTGGGTGGCGCTGCCCCCACCGGCGCCCTGCTTTGACGGGGCCATTGGGTAATCTGTAATCTGTACTTGGCAGCATCCCCAACGGTAGGCCAGCCATGGCCAGACATGCCATATCACGGTTTGAACGTTACAAGAAGAAAAAGAAACCCGGAGGCAACACGAGGCTCAAGGGTTTCCAAAAAACCAAACTCAATTACCAATTACCAATTACCAAATGGCCCCGTCAAAGCGGAGCGCCGGTGGGGGCAGCGCCACCCACAAGGAGCCAACTTAGGCTCCAACGGCATACTCAAGTTCCTGTCCAAAACTGACACGATGGCTGCCACCAGCCCACCCTAGATCCCTTGCTAGCCAATGTATGTCAGGCCAGCCCATTTCGACTTGCCATGTGCTGACCAGTTGACCCAGTCAACAGCAAGCCAAGCAGTTTAATGCCTTGCTCAGGGCCAAACTCACTAAGATCCAAACTCGTCCAGATCGGACAGACTGCTATTACATTCTGGAAGTCAGAACGTGGATTGTCCCAGCCCGCAAAGCTGCTTGCACAATGCACACCCAAGGAACTGCAAAGAATGAATAAAAGTCTGCTAGGTGTACACATCTGTGTACTAAGGTCCAGCCTTGACACAGAAAAGCCTTCAATTTGACCATCTAACAGTCAGAATGAGGCACAAAGTGCAATTCAGACTAAGCCACAATGCCGCATCACTTCTTTGACAGCTCTTTGCATGCTGTAACCTGATGCTTGTAGCACTCATTGTTGCTGGACTGCCCATTTTGCATGGCTGACGTCAACATACACGATGCACGTCAGATATGTAAGCTGCTCAACCAATGATGTGCAATCCATTCAAAAAGGTTCAAGCAGGAGTAGCACACGCTTTCCAATGTAGGATATATCATGAGAAAAACTGTACCTGCGTCAGTCACAGTGCAATCCTGCCCATGCGGGCCCACCCATGGGCTTTCTTGTACAGATGCTGCAGGCATCAACATAATGCTAGGCACCTTCTCAGGCTCTTGACGTCACAAATTGCTTATCATACCCCTGGGCTCCCATCCAACCAACACATCACAGTTTGCTTACCCTACCCTTGAACTTCTCTCCGCCCAACAAATTACCAAAAGCCCTGAAACCCTCTGCTCCCCCTACATGATGCCCCCGACTAGCACCATGCACTACCACAGGTGACTTCAGCCCCCATATCTTTGCTGCTGCAACATCATCCTGCACATCTACCAACCGCAACGCCTCTATGCTACCTGGGGCAATTCCACCATCACCGCCAACTACAGCAGTACCTGCCACAGCAACTCCCCTTCTTTCACCACCTGCTGCTGCAGCACCACCCTGCACATCCAAGAGCCGGAACGCTTCTATACTACCTAGTGAAGCAGCACCAGCACCAGCACCAGCACCACCTGCTGCAACAGCCGGCAAGTCACTAGATGTATTGCTGTGCTGCTCATGCTGCTGCGCCCATTCCCAGACAGGTGCCAGCTCCGCTGCTGGAATGCAGAAGTTAAGACGAGGAAGGGTAGAGCCCCTGACATGTCTTGCATTGCTAGTGACCAGGCCCAGCAGCTGTCCGGTGACAGGGCACAGCAGAGCACCACCACTGGCACCACCATGGACAGCAGCAGTGCTGATCAACATGGCAGGGGACTGGGGCACTGTCTGCTGCTGGAACTGCTGCTGCTGGGATTGCTGCTGCTGGGACTGCTGCTGCAGCTGACGTGTCTCCCGCTGCTGCTGGGGTTGCTGATGCTGCTGCTGCTGCCTGAACTGCTGAGACTGCCACACTTCCTGCTGCCACTGCTCCGGCTGATGCAGCTGCTGCTGAGATTGCTGCTGCTCCTGCTCTTTAACACCCCAGCTGACCCCAGGGCTGGATCTGCTGCTGCTGCTGTTGTTGCTGCAAGCGCCTGTGCTAATGCCGCTGTTAGCTGTAGTAGCAGCTGCACCAGCAGCAGCAGTGGCAGCAGGTCTATTCACCACCAGCGCCAAACTTCCTGCTGTGACTGATGGCCCCCACCCCTGCCTAGGCCCAAACAAGCCATGACCCACCACCATCACATCTTGACCTGCTACTGGTGCTGATGCTGATAATACCAGAGGACGCAACTGCACATTTCCCCGCAAACCTCCCTCCTCCTGCTGCTGCTGCTGCTGCTGCTGGCTTTGTTTGTTTCCCTGAGGAAGGCCTGCTACAGCAGAAGGGGTACCAGACCCAGCGCTGCTACTGCTCTTGTCCAAGGGATCCTTAAAAGAGCTGGTAGAGTATTGGTGCCTGCTACTGCTCTTGTAACTGCCAGGTGGCGGGATTATCTCTAGTACTGCCAGGTCCAGGTGGCCTCTGAACCTGTGCAGCACCCTAGCAGGCAACCAAGGGGAAGCAGCAGCCAGGGAGCCAGCAGCTGCTGCAGCAGCATCACTCAGCCGCACATACACCACACCACTGCTACTGCTGCTGTTACTGCTGTGGGAACTGCTGTATGCTGCAGGTGTCATGGCCCATGAGCAATTACTAATTCCCAACGCTGCTGGCTGCTGCTGCTGCTGCTGCTGGTGTTGCTGCTTGCTGAACAGCTCTTCACAGTCTCTTTGCAGAGCAGCTGCGTCTGCACCCAACAAGTTTAGCTGAGAGGAAACTGCCCCTTGCTCTCCTGCAGCTTCTGCAACAAGACAACACTTCATTGACACAGCCTCATCACCAGCAAGTGCATGCAGCGGCTCAACACCCACACCAGTAGATGGCCCCCTTTCCAACCCCATCCCCAGCCCGAGCCCACTTAACACCCCTGGACTCCCCCTCATTGAGGAATCATCATCATCACCAGCATTCAGCGCTTCAACTCCCAACCCAGCAGATACCCCCATCCCCAAACCCACCCCCCTCGGCACCCCTGGACTCCCCCCCTCCCTCTCAACAAGCCCCACTGCTGCTCTTCCAGCTATGGCCCCAGGTTCATCAAAGAGATGTGCATTAGTGAGCAGCAGCCCCCCTGTGGTGATGATAACCCCTGTGGCCCAAGACCTCCCCACCCCCACCATCACCACACCCCCACTAGCTGCTGACACTGCGCCACTGCAATAGCTGATGCTTGATGCTGTACAACAATTGCTAACACTGCTACTGCCGCTTGATGCTGTACAAGAGTTGCTACTGCTGGGTGCATCAATGCCCCTACTACGGCAGCAGCAGCAGCTGCTGCTGCTAATCCCAGGAGAGGTATTGATACAGCTGCTGCTGCATGTTTCTGATGGAGAAGGTGCATGGATGGAGGGAGAAAGGGAGGGCAGGGCAGCAGCTGCAGATGCAGGAGAAGCAGACCAAAGGTGGGATTGGAGCTGATCCTGCTGAGGATGATGCTGAGGACTTGACGTTACTGCCCTTGATAGCAACTGCTTCATCTCCTGCTGACCTCTGCTTTCCTCCTGCTGCTGCTGCTGCTTGCTATTCTGTGATTGCTGCTGCCATGGCAAACCGCTCTGCTTTTTCTGCTGCTGCTGGTTGTTCATTGTCAGCCAAGGCTCCAGCTTGCTTCCTCCTTGCCCCACCGCCTTGTGCTGCTGCTCCTGCTGCTGCTTTTCACTGTCCTGCTTCTCTGTCTGTACATTGCTCCAGGTCTGGAGCGCAGCTTGCAGCAGCGGCGCCACCCGCACTCCAAGCAGTAACTCCACCCGGTTGGCCGAGTGAGTAAGAGGCACAGCCAGCAGTCCCAGCAGGCGACCACAACATCTGTAAAGCAGGAATTCGTCGTGGATCAGATATCAGTGCATGACCTCTGAGCATGCTTGTTGCATTATAGCATGAAAAGTGACCATCAGCAAAATAAACAATCATACCCCACTAGCAACATAGGGATGCTTTCGTAAGTCAGCTGGGTTGTGTTACGTTTTGCCATGTCAACCAGCAGAGTGATGATGTAGCAGATGCAGCCACCATGCTTATTGCATACCCACTGCATGGCAAGGACACCGGTGAATCTCAATGCTGCTTGCTTAGGCACACAGTGGGCGTCAGCAATTGGACGAAAGCATAGATGCTGCACCATCTCACAGCCCAGCCATGTCATCCAAAAAAGGAACTGAATGTTTGCATGGGGTGAAACTGTCATTTTGTCTATTCTGTTGGGCTTTTGAATTTGACATCAGGGCGCTAAACCCTGAATCCTAAACCCTGTGTGCAATATAACGACAGGTGGTCGGCAGAGCTGCTGATAAAGCCAAGCATACTGCAAACATGCTGCAAAGAGCTGTCAGATGCCACTCAAGCTCCTTGATTCACTCCCACACACCTGCAGTTGATGGGTCCTCCTTCCATCCCAGGGTGGCAAGCAGCATCTACCAGGAACAAGGGGGAGCTGCTGCCTGCCACACCACCACCAGCAGCTGCTTCACAGGAAGGTGATATCCTGTTACTACTGCTGCTGCTGCTGCAACTGCTGTTGCTGCAACCGCAGTTGCAACTGCAGCTGCTGCTGTTGTTGCTGTGGCTTTCATTTTTCTCGCTGCTGCAGCTGAGGTCGTTGTCACATTCTCTGCTACTGCTGCCTCTTACAGCAGGCACTACGACATTCCCGGATGTGTCATGTGCTGCAGAGCTCACGCCATAGCCTGGAAGCCTGCTGCTGCTGCTGCTGTTGCTGCTGCTGTTGTTGCTGCTGTTGCTGCTGCTGTTGTTGCTGCTGTTGCTGCTGCTGTTGTTGCTGCTGTTGCTGCTGCTGTTGTTGCTGCTGTTGCTGCTGCTGTTGTTGCTGCTGTTGTTGCTGCTGTTGCTGCTGCTGTTGTTGCTGCTGTTGCTGCTGCTGTTGCTGTGTGACAGGGAGCTGAGACTGGAGTCAAGCTTGTGGAGTGTGTTAGATACCCAACCAGCTGCTTGAGCCCCATAGAAGTGATAGGGGGCAAGACAACCAAAGGGAGAACCCCAGATTACCAGGGGTTGCCCTAGGTATGGCTGGGAGCATACATCTAGGGCTGGTGAGGCTCGGGTGGCGCCTGTAGTGACACCCCACTGCTCCTCCTGCTGCTGCTGCTTAGAGCTGTTACCAATGGGCCCCCAAAGCAATGTTGTGGCAGCACTTGGCTGCTGTGATATGGCATGAGACCCTGGTTGGAGCTGGAGTAGAGCCCAGCAGCTGAACAGCTCAGGTGTAGCTGACTCAGCTGGCTGTTGGTCTGCCAGGTACCAGCCCAGCTTCCAGGAAGGATTGAAGCTGCTGTTTAGCTGTGACAGCAGCCCTTCTGCTGCTGCTTGGACGGGAGGAAGGTGCACAGTGGCAAGGAATGTGGCTGGTGCGGTGAAGAGCTGATCTGAATGGCTCGCTGCTCCAGTGCGGAAACTCAGGTTGATCTGTACGCTGGGTAATAGGCTGGAGGACTTTGCGTGATTGAGTTTGCTGCGGGCTGCTTGCTGTAGGAAGGGGTAGAGGACGGCTAAAGGGGCTATCGCGCAGATGCCGCCAGCGGTTGGGTGGCCAGGCGAGATCGAGGAAGGGATATGCAGTAAGATTCCAGATGTTGATAGCGTAGTCCTCCCGTTCTTGAAGGTGTGAAAAGCTGCGTACGTGGACTTGATCGCTTTAGAGTCTGTTCCAGAGACTGTAACCTGACACAACATGATTTATGGACGGCTCGAAATGCACGTCAATCGAGCATACACTGTATAAAGAAGCATTTCACCAGGGACCACCAAGAATATCAAGCAATGCAATGGGCGTGCAGTGCGAGCCCCCGTGCTTTTTGTAATCCTCCAGCTGCAGCTATTAGTTTTGCGCGTTTCGCATGTGATTCTTCAAGCCCGAGGACTTAAGCATGTGATCTCAACTGTCGAGACCTTGACACTGCAACCGCTGCACTCTGGTGCCCCAAGTGCGAACGCAAGACCTACGCAAATGATTAGCCGATCATCCGAAGCATGCATGAATGTTTGATAGAGCTCAGGGTGGTCAGGGCATGCTCGCAGTAGAGTAAGTTAGGTCCTGAGCGGCGGGACAAAACAGCCCATGTGCAGTAACGGGGCCCTACCTTCCACTTGAGTGTTGCGAAGAATAAGCATGTCGGATTTCAAGGGGGTTAGCGAGCGTTTCCGAGTTAATCTGATAAATTCTGATGGTGACACGGAAAGAGTTACGGTCCAAGTCGGTCTAGATGGCCTAAAAATTCTTAGCCAGGATGGCTCTAGGACTATGCGCGCGTACGACCTCACATACATTAAGAACTGGGAAACACTGGGATCCGACAACCTTGTGCTGTACACCAAGGCTCCCGTGGACTTGGAAGAGAGACAGCTGACTCTTTCTGCTGATGCACATACGATCAGGGCAGCAATGGACACGATAGTCAGCTGTTGCATGCAGTAAGTCGCATCGAAACTCATAGCACAGCTGCAAAATGTTAAATGCTTCGCGTTAGTCAAGTTATTCGAACGCCATAGGAAGTCTGAGATGATCGGTTCACAAGGAGGAGACCGGGAAGCTGCTAGCAACTTGCAGGCCCTGGTGGCTGGGGGAGGCAAGAAGAAGAGCAGCCGTACGGTAAGAAGGGCAGCTTGACGTATAAGACAAAGCAATGCTTACAGAGGTCCAACTAGCCTTTTTGTTCAAGCCATGTAGCTTAGCAGTGTGTATCAGCAATGGACCAGAACCCTGAGGCATGTAGGCCAAGATTAGTGCTGTTCATTTGGCTAGAATGGGGTCATGTACACGGTGACAGTAACATAAAAGCATTGTCAGTAGCAATTTTGGGAGCGAGGACCTTTCCCCATTGTAAAGAAAAAGTGGCAGGACTGAGAAATGGGACATATGCCAGGAGCAGAGCGCACTGCATGATGCCAGAATGCATACAGTAGCTGCAGCTGGCGAGCTTCTAACAGCGATGGGCAGTGTACCTACTAATACACACACTGGCTGCTTGCAATGTTTTGCCCCACCATGTCTGCTGCTTGATGCCTAGCAGCGTGTATATGTCTCACAAAACAGTGCAGTCAGTGGAAGACAAACGGAGTTAATGGCCGTAATACATGCTGATGGTCCAATGCACAGCACATCCATTAAAAGTCTGCAAAGCACCCATGCACATGCCTGCACTTTGTGTTCACTGCTGCCACCAGTCTCTGCAACTACATCACCATGGTTGTCAAGGGGTCCCTACTGCATCTTAATCATACCTTTATCCTGCACATGCCCCACATAACCCCTTTTATCCTCAGAGTGTGTGATGTACCTTCCCTTGTCAGTGTACACCTGCTGACTTGCTTGCTGTGCCTGCCTGTGTTGCATGTCCAGCCTCAGTTGCCCAGTGCAGATTCCGTGGAGTACTGGCGCTCCCCTGAGAAGGCTGGGTGGATGCAGTGCCAGGGGGAAATCACTAAGACATGGAGGAAGAGGTGGTTCGTGCTGAAGCAGGGGTACCTCTTCAGATTCCTCAATGCTGATGTGTCAGGTGAGAGGGGAAGGAGGGGGAAGGGGGGGGAGGGTTGAAGGGAGGGGTGGGAGGGTTTAGGGGAGGGGCGGGAGGGTTTAGGGGAGGTTGGAGGGTTGAAGGGAGGGGTGGGAGGGTTGGAAGGGAGGGGCGGGAGGGTTGAGGGGATGGGCGGGAGGGTTTAAGGGAGAGGTTGGAGGGTTCAGGGGAGGGGCATGAGGGGTGAAAGGAGGGGCAGGATGGTTCAAAGGAGGGGCAGGAGGATTAACAGAGGGGCAGGAGGGTTTAGGGGAGGGGTATGAGGGGTCCAGGGAGGGGCTGGAGGGTTTAGGGAAGGCGCGGGAGGGTTTAAAGAAGAGGTTGGAGGGTTCAGGGGAGGGGCATGAGGGGTGAAGAGAGGGGCGGGATGATTCAAAGGAGGGGCGGGAGGGATCAAGGAAAGGGCAGCTTTAGGGTTTTATTACCTCTGGGCAGTTCGTTGGACCAGTGCTTTGCCAATCTAGTTTTCTACCTTTTTTCCAGGGTATAGCGCAGCTGGTAGCAAGCCAGCAGGCCGTACCCCCCTCCACCTATTCCCTTCCCCTCCTATCCCTTAGAGCCCAGCAGGCTTAAACTCTAAACCCCAAGCTGAAACCCTAAACCTAAAGCTTAAAACCCTAAATTCTAAGCTTAGACCCTAAACCCTCCCCCAACCCCCCTCATTCCCTCCCCCTGCTGTCCTTCAGAGTCCAGCAAGCCTCGTGGTGTGGTTGACCTGAAGCAGGTGCAGGATGTGAGGGAGGCACGCGCAGTCACAGGCAAGGCTAACAGCATACAGCTCAAGACAGCAAGTGGAGGCAGTGTGGCTTACATCGTGGACACAGGTGGGGGGCTATATAAGGGGGGGGCTGCCTGCCTCTGTAATAGGGTTTAGGGTTTAGGGCTAAGAACTAAAAGCCTAAAACCCTTAACTTGGGGGGGGGGGGGGAGGGCTGCCTGCCTCTGTAGTAGGGAACATGGGCAGAGGGGATGGGGTGAAGGTAGGGTTGCTGGCCGCTCAAGCGATACGGGCTATATGCATCTTGCCAGGGTTTGATGGTGCAGCATATGGGGATGAGGTGTCCATGTGTTGGCCAGCATGTGGGTGTGTGGCTCCAGTCATCACGGGGTCGTGTGCTGCATGGGCTTGAGTGGCCTTTTGTCATAACTGGTGTTGCATTTTTGTTTACTGGTGATATGATTCCCTCACAATGATTTCTCACAATCTTGCTAAACCCTAAACCCTGCTATGTTGCTGCTGTTGCTACAGAGACTGAGATGGTGGAGTGGATGTCTGCCCTAGAAGGTACCATTAGTAACATTGTAAAGCTGCTAGCAGGGGTTGAAGACGACCCCCCACCCTCCAGAACCACCAAGTCCTCTAAAACCGCTCCTGCGACTGGCAATGCAGCAGTAGACTGGGCACAGCAATTTGAGAAGCAGGTGGAGAGAGGGGGCAGTGCGTCAGCTTCAGGGAGGAAGGGGGCGGGGGGGCAGACCATGGTCAAGGTGGTGGGATATGAGGGGAATGGTTTCGGAGGGGGTGGGGGTGGTGGGGGCGGCGGCGGGGCTTACGGGGGCGGCGGCAGCGGGGCATACGGCGGCGGCGGTTACGGCGGTGCCTACGGTGGAGGTGGGGGTGGGGGTTACGGTGGTGGTGGTAGTGGTTATGGTGGGGGTGGGGAGGATTATGGTGGGGTGACGAACTACAGTCAGATTGCTGGTATTGGGGGAGTGGTAGGTGGAGGAGGAGGTGGGGGGGGTGATTATGGGGGGTATGGTGGTGGGGGTTATGCTAGCGGAGGCTCTTTCTCATCAGCAGGGCCTGGGGATGGTGGTAGTAGTTACCAAGCTGGTGGTGGGGGGAGTATTAGTTATGGTGCACCTCCACCAGCAGCAGCAGCAGCTGGTGGTGGGGGAAGTTATAGCGCTCCTTACGGCAGCAGCGGGTATGATGCTCCGGGTTATGCTGCTGCTGCTGCTGCTCCTGGTGTTGCTGTTGTTGGTAGCTACGGCAGTGTTGGTTATGATGCCCCTGGTCAGCAGCAGCAAGGGGGGTATGGGTATGGGGCCCAGCAGCCTCCCGCACAACAGCAGCAGCAGCAGGTGGGTGGTTATGATGCTTACAGCAGCTGGCAGCAGCAGCAGCATGTGCATCAGTCCAGTGCACCATCAGTGTCACTGATTGATCAGGTGCCTAATCAGCAGCCGGCGTACCCCTCTTATTACCAGCCAGCAGGACAGGTGAGGCCATGGGGGGGGGTTAGGGTTTAGGGTTTTAGGGTAGGTTTTAGTGTTACTACCAACACGCCTTATGGTCTAAGGCCAGCAGCCGGCGTGCCCTTCTTACTACCAGCCAGCAGGACAGGTGAGCCCCAGGGCAGGTGGTAGGGTTTAGGAATAGGGTTTAGGGTTTTAGGGTTACTACTGGCCAGCCTTAGGGTCACCAGGCAGCCCTCTTACTACTCTACTACCAGGTAGCAGGACAGATAAGCCAAGGGAGTGTGTGATAGTTTATCATACTGGCAGACTTCGGTTAATGTGAAGCTGAATGTGCTTTTGAAGGCAGCTTCCATGCACTGCCCATCGTTTTTTGTTTTTGGTAGTGTGTTGCCACAGAACCTGGCAATGCCTGCATTATGTATCCCCCCTTCAGCAGTGGCTCAGTCATGCGGCTGTGTTCTAGACTACCTGCCATGCGCTCCAAGTGGTGGTGGGGGGAGCTTGGATCTGGGGATTCGATGCTAGATTTGGGCGGTCGAAATAGTGCGTGCTCTGCCTGGGGGCTGGTACGTTTAGATGTGTTTCCTACAGAGGTAAACACGAACGCTGCCCCTGGTAGACCAATATAGCTAAATTCTCACTATTTGCTGCTGCTCAGGCCCCGGAGGCAGCTGCCCCTGTTGCTCCTCCCCCCGCCCCTCCTGCCCCCTCAGGACCTTGGCAGGTGCTGCACACACCTGAGGGCAGACCATACTACTACAACAGCACTACAGGCAGTACACAGTGGGAGGCACCTGCTGGGATGTGATGACTGCGCATGATAGTAGGAAAAATGGGCACTCATACATGGGGGTTCTCGGTTAAATGGAACGGATTTGATTGGGGGGAGGCGGGGTTGCTCCAAAGTTGCCATAAATTGCCTACTCATGACGGGAGGTAGATCCATGTATGTCCATGCTTCTGTAGGCGGCGAGTGTACAATTATGTAGGAGTAGTTGTGTTGGTGCTGGTAGGAGCAGTTGTTGCCGCAGTTGCATCGATCCTGTCCAAATGTAACATTCAAACCGTGCATCGATCCATGGGGGATCAAAGCACGATGTGCATCACTGATTAAGTGAGGAGCATATAAAGAGGACTGGTAGACTGATCGGTGATGAGCTTGGGTCGGTGTGTGCCGGCTGCTGTCCAATAGTCTAGTCACCCTGGCTGCTACCAGTCTTCGGCTCCCCGTTACCCATTAGGGCTTTTTTCAGGGTATTCATAATAGCGGCTTCTGTTCTTTTGATTACCATGAGAAAAGCCCTAGAGAGAGAGAGAGAGAGAGAGAGAGAGAGAGAACTACGCAGAGAGGGGGGGAAATCCCTTCTTGCATATGTTAAGGGAGTGGACCCTTACCTAATACATATAGATAGGCCCACTACCATTCGGAGCCCAGAACACAATTACAATTACAATTACCAAATGGCCCCGTCAAAGCGGGGCGCCGGTGGGGGCAGCGCCACCCACAAGGAGCCAACTTAGGCTCCAACGGCATACTCAAGTTCCTGTCCAAAACTCACACAACGGCTGCCACCAGCCCACCCTAAATCCCTTGCTAGCCAATGTGGGTGAACACATAAGTGGGTGAGAAAAGCCCTAACTGGGCGCCCTCCGTAAATGCGAAGCCAGACCTGGCTATCTAGTCAAGTTGTGGGATTTACGGAGACAAGGGTACCTCCCGTGAGTGCTCAGCAGCAGCCTACCTGCTTATACAGCAGCAGCTAAGAGTCTTATGTTAAGAGAGACCACTGCACAGCATTCTGGGCCGTGCAGGACCCAAGCATGACTCCAACCAGTTTCTTAGTGGGGTGGGGTGAGTAAATGCGAGAGATGAGAGAGCCATACGACTGCGAATTCTAGCGAGGCTAAGACAAGGAGACCGTAGGTTGAACCTGAGAACCACCTTACATTGCTAACCAGTCTTATGTGATGGCCCCATCTGCACCTGTGCTTTCTGCTCCTGCCCTTGCTCACTCAATGCCCTTTCTGCTCCTGCCCTTGCTCAGCCAATGTATGTCAGGCCACCCCAGTGCGACTTTGCCATCCACGGTTTGAATGTTACATTTGAAAAAAAATCCACTGACCAGCCGCACTAGTATGAGTCCTAGCCGACATACTAGTTTATCTGAGGGACTGGCTTCAGACATACAGGTAGTTGACAGCGTCAATTCCGCTCTCTTCAGAAATATTAATCAAGCGTCATCAGAGTCAGCAGCCCTTTGCTGATATCACACACTCAAGTGACTCTCAAGTGAACCATCAGGCACTAGTGACCATCTCCAATCATGCCAGGGCACCACAGTCCTCAATGACAACTGGCTGCGCAGGTTTGCCTGCCCTGTTAGTTGCCAAGTTCTGCAGCTTGTCCACCACATCCATACCTTCCAGCACACGACCAAACACAACTGCAGCAGCAGGGGACAAAGCACAGGAGAACCAGCTCCCTTCAGAAGACGCAGTTGCCGTACTGATGTGTACAAGAAGGTGAGAACACTAAACTGCTAAGTTTGATCACTTTCTATTAGCACTGCAGCCAGCAAGATTCTCAGCAAATAATCCAAAGCCCAGAGTTTCCGTATGGTGGGCACTGGTTCCATACCAAAGCCCACACAGTACAGGAGCAGGACAGATGGTGGATGCAATTATGTTATGTTACACTACCAGAACACATTTTGTTCAGCAGGGACATGTTTGATATATCTAACATGAAGGATAAATGAAAAGATGAGACTGGAAATGCAAGTTGAGCTGAAGCGCTGCTGATGCATGTTGTTGAGGGACGCCTCATCTCGCTAACCTAAGCTTGCTGAATGAAGCATATAAGTACTAGTAGGGACATGGCATGCAGAAGCCCC